>VDFB02364713.1:0-49329 GCA_007258455.2 Sequoia sempervirens
AAACCCAGTGGGACAAAACCCCCCTACAATGAGATGACTGTTGCAAAGAAGCACTGGAAGAACACTGTGGAGTAACACTATAACCTGATTCTGGCAAGCAAGGAAAGATACTTCTGTTTACTACTGAAACCAGATGAGAGTCACTGATTGACTCAAGGAATCATGATAAAGCAACAGCAGACCCGATGCCACAGAACACTGGAAAACTCACAAACTGGAACAACCCTAGAATATGTGAAGCAATAGGAGATGAGATGATGACATAATCTAGAAGTTGTGTATCTCGATGCTAATGCCAAACTGTGACTGAAACTCTTCCATGGGAAGGAGTACCATGAAGACTCTGGAACATTAACCGTAAAAACATGGCCCTCAAACTGAGATGGATCCAATGTGGATCATTAACCATAGGCTCTCAATCTAAAGTGTGAACCGGATGCGAATCTCATATGTGTCAAGCAAGAGCAAAAATGTGGCCAAAAGAAAATGAGAAACCAGATAACCCATGCGAGCTATCATCAAATCAAGATGAATATGGATATGCAAAAAACCCCCCCTGAATGGAACTTTATCATAGTTCATTTATTACAATAACCCCACAATTGTAAAAGGAGAGCATACAAACATGCATAAACAGAAAATATAAATTGATTTCAGATCTATGTAGAGGACAGAATCAGCTTTTCGATGTCGCGAAAATGACGAAAAAAGGATCACTGAGTCAAAAGATATGCCCTCCAAAGAAAAATCTAAACATCTGACTTCAACTGGAAAAAAATCCCATCAAACAAAAAAATCTCTGGAAACAGACTGCACCATCAGAAAATTGGGCTCGCCAGCTTTCCAGCAATACCTCGTTTAAAAAAAAAATGCCTCCGGGATCAAAAGTTATGCCAAAATGAAAAAAACAACTGTATTGGAGCAAATCAGGGTTTTCAAAGGCTAACTGGGGGAAAATTTTTGGCCCCTTTTTCTCTGGCCCCTGGTCCACCATATGACCAGGAGCTATTTTTTTTGAAAAAAACCCCGCCACTAGGCAGGCGACAGGCGGGCTGGGCAGGGATGGCACCGCTCCTGGCTCCACCAGCAAGGGAGCCCCCCCGGGGCTGGCAATAGGACCAGAGGCTAGGGAAAGAGCAACCGTCAGGAGGAGCAGCAGGTGTCGGGAGAAGTCGGGAATAACCGGAGGGGAGTGGAAACTGCTGGCGGTGATGAAGGCCGGTGGTTGGAAAAAAGCAGCGGTGGCCGTAAGACAAATGAATGCCGGCGGTAAGGAGTGAGCAGAGGTTGGTGAAGAGAATGCCGGTGGCCGGCGGAAAACAATCAACCCTGATGTGATGGGCAGCCGTATGGCAGGGTACGGCCCTGTACATGTAAAAACCTCTGCACAAAATTTTGTATGATTTTTTTTTTTTAAAATAACCACCGAATGCTAAAAAAATTATGAAGCCCGTAAATTTTATGTCGCCCAATTTTTTTAAAAAAACTAATAGAAATATATTGCAGAACATAGAAAAATGTAAAATATTTTTTTTATTCTGCAGTCGTACCCTGTACTTGGCGGGCCGTACGGCCTGCTGGGTAAAAAAAAAATTGCCTCATGAACAACTGACGCCGAAATAGGGCGTATTATATGTCATTTTTCATCTCTCGAATGCTCTGGATCTGATGGTGAGGTCCGATATGCCTGAAAATGCACTAGAAGCTTCGTAACTCCCAGATTTGCCAAATCTTCAAACCCTCATAACTCTGGCATAAAATGTCGGATTCAGGCAAAACAAAAGTTGATCTTAACTTTTTCAACAGCCCTGGACTCAAAAATGAGCTCAAATTTCCTCCAACATGTGTCAAAAGTGTCCATGCAAGAGCACCCAAATAGAGAGACAAACTCAAGGTATGAAACCCTCGAGGAATCCCGAATGAACCTTGCAATGATTTTCTCAAAAATTTGAGAAGGGGCTGCAAATCAAGGCTCTGATACCATGTAGAAGTTGTCAGATCCAACTTTAGAGTCCAAGAACACCTGCATGCAAAGGGATACCTGTCACAGGGAAGAGTATAGAGAAAAAAGCAAGAGAGGGTTTTGAAACTCTGAAATATGAAAAATGTATTAATTAGAGAGTTCTAAATTACAAGATATGATTTGCTTTATAAAAGCAAAGATGCAAACCCTAATCTTATCTTGAGCAACAAGATAGCTCAAAAGATAAATATAAGAACCTAAAACTTAGGAATTAAATAAAGCCTAAGTAAACTTATGCAAAGTGTAATTAATAATTAATTACACCAACACCTTCCTAGCTCAAATTGGATTAAATGACCATTATAGTCGGCGTAAATAGTGGATACTTACACTAATTTGGCCAAAGTTTCCATTACCCTTAACTTAGAGTAGATGTCACACGTTCACTCACCTTCCTAGCTCAATTTGGATTAAATGACCATTATACTCTATATCTAGGTTTAACCCTTTCCCATGGATTTGACCAATCACAGGAATAATCCTACATATTCATTCTATAACGATACGACTATACTACCATAGTAATTTATCAACATCTAGCATTAAGCTACATATGTGTAACATAGACTCCTTGTTTATATCAAAGATAACTACACATAGTATAACTACGTTGCACTATAATTAAACTCCCATATATAGGGTATATAGAAATACTTATTCAACAAGAAAGGTTCCACAACATAATGCACAACTTGTAAACATACAAACAATAAAACAATCTCCAAACATATTCCAAAAACACTCTTTTCTCAATATGGAAAATAACCATTTAATCATTTTCAACATAAATATAAAGGTATAGAACTAGCATGCCTGATTAAGCTTCCAATTCAATTTATCTTCTTCCTAGAATGATTCCTTAAGATGGCTAACTCCTCCAAATTCCTCTTGATTAACCTCTTCTACCTCTCACAAAATCTCTCAATACTCTCAAATACAAAACACCAAAATAACTCCCAGCTTACAAACTCTCAAACTCATAGCAAACCAACATCAAGACAATAAAAAAGATAAGTGTAGTATTTGATATAATGGGCTCCTCTATTTATACTAATTCGTGAGTAATCGATGGCTACAAAAAAGAAAGTATAACTGCCACATTTATTCCTCGTGCAATGACTCATTTACAGGTTTGCAACACATATTAGTTTCATGGTTGAGTCAACTATGGATTTGGGATAGCAAGCTGAAAGTAGGTTTCCTATTTCAATTTCCATTTCAAAGTATTGCCAAGTTTACACTTGACTATTTCAAATTGCTTATTTGCAGGTTATTCAAATTCATAGTCTTTTGTTGCATTACAAACACTTCATTTTATATGGTGTCACCTAAAGACTTTGGCACCACCTTCACAAGCGCAACCAGAAGAATATCTCCTTATTGTTCTTAGCTTTTATTTCCCTTCTTTATGCACTTTACATAGCTATAATGTTTATTACGTGTTGTTTTGAAGTTTGAATTGGTCATGCTTTTATTTATGCATTGGATTTTCCTTTAAATAAAGTTGTGTTTTATGTCTTATGGGCCTATGTTATATTGTATGCTTTGTTGCATATTACTTCCATTATATTCATCGCTATCTTATGCACATATATATATATATGTGTGTGTGTGTGTATATATATACGTACATATACATATACATACACATATATATATATATATATATATATATATATATATATATATATATATATATATATGTATGTATATGTATATGTATATATATATATATACACACACATATACATATATATATATATATTTATATTCCATAAATTTTTACAAACATATTTATTTAAATAAGGAATAGTATTATGTATATATATTATGTATATATTTATATATATTCCATAAAGTTTTACAAACATATTTATTTAAATAACGAATAGTATTACGTATATACATTATGTTTGACTATATATATGCAATTATATATATACCACATATACATGTATACGTAACCCTATTTTGTCATCTTTATAATTTATACTAATACAAATAACCCCTTCGATTGACATACATACATGGGTTGCATATATACATATATATCTATATGTCAACTAAGTCTAATCGGTATCCCCATGCATATGGGTAATCCATCCACGAGTATGCATAGGTACATCTACCTATGTATACTCATGTCTATATTCACTCACATGTATGAGTCTGCCATAGACATGTACACATATACATATATATACATCTTATGTATATATCTCATCGATACCAAAATAAGCAGACAAGGATAAATTAACACAAAAACGCTCAGATTCAATCATAATTCTCAATCACAATATTCACAACAATGATTACTTACCTTACATAGAAACTGACTTGACTCTCTAAAAGACCAATTAGGACGTGAGTGTGTGATTTCTCAGTTTAGGCTCGTTTAGGGTTACCAAACCAAGTTCTTCTCTTGAGTGATACTTCCCCTCTCTTCTAGAGGATTGAACCTATTCCTGCACTCAACTTGACAAATCATAATCGTAGTTATCCAAATAAAATTTAATCATATGAATCATACATTTCATAGTTAGAAACATTATAAAATATCAAAGTGCATCAATCATTCATTCATTGTATCTTCATTCATGATTCATAAAATATATTCATATAAAGTTTGATAAAACACATTCAAATAGAGATCCATAAAACACATTTATTTATTCAATCAATTTAACCAAACAAGGTAATAGTAATTAGGTAATACTGCTTGGGGTGTAACAAATTCAATTACAATCTTTTCCAGATTTCCCTCTTGGCATCCTGGGGATACACAACACCTCCTTTCCCAAATTTTAACCCTATCAAGGAATTTCAAAGATTTTAGGCTATCAAGAATTTAGGAGATTTTTGAATTTCAAGAAAATTTTCATTTTGGGAAATTTTTCATTTCGGGAAATTTTCCTTTAAATGGGGAAATTTTTCATTATAGGAAATTTTCCTTTAAATGAAATTTTTCATTATAGGAAATTTTCCTTTTTGGAAAATTTTTCATTTTAGAGAAATTTTTCAAAACAGGAAATTTTCATTTTGGGGAGAATTTCATTTTAGGAAATTTTCCTTTAGATAAATTTTTCATTTTAGGAAATTTTCCTTTTCGAGGAAAATTTTTTTCATTCGAAATTTTCCTTTTCTAGAAATTTTCATTTCGGAAATTTTTCCCTTGTTAGGAAATTTGGAGTTCTCAAAGAGTTTGGACCTCACGAAAATGGAATTTAGAGGGATTTTTAATTTTTGCTGGATTTTTGACTTTGAATTCTTAGTTTTGGATTTTTTTCTCCACACACAAGGGTGAATTTCATGGATGAAGAAATCCCCAGAACTTGAAATTCCTAAAAATCAAGGGGTAGAACTTTAGACCCTCAAAATGATTTTCAATGACTTCCCACTTGGCCTTTCTTAGTTGCAAATATTCCTCAAATCTCCCTTATTTGATGAGAACTTGATAAATAGCTGGAATATGACTCCTAAAAGCAAAATTTTGAGGACTTTTCTCCTCAAGAGAAAAGATAGGGAACCTAGAAAGTGAAAAGGAAAGAGGGGGACCTTTTTTAGATGGGGTGTGTGCAAGACACAACACTAGGTATAATGGATTAAGGTCTGAAAGGATAATAGACTAAGGAAAAATGAATAACGAACTATGGGAAATGGCTTATGGATGATGGACTTAGAGGGATAATGTATAAAGGTCTATGAATAATAAATTTGGAAAATAATGGAGTATGGACTAGGGACAATAGACTAAGGTTTGAAAGGATAATGGGTATATAATATGGATTGTGAGGTGAAAGGGGATGAAATTATTTGGACTATGGGACTAAGTTTATAAGGGTAAGATGGAAAGGTGAAGTGATTTGGTCTAAGGTTGGGCTAAGACTATGGATGATGGTTGTTATAACCTTGGCTTCAAATCATTATTTCAAGGATACCAATTTTGATTATGTTTTCAAGAAAATAATTGGTTTTTAGAAGCTTGACTTGGTTTGAAGGTTGCAAACATTTTAGTATTCACAATCTAAACAAATTAAGACACACCACAAGCCTAAGATTATTCAATAAATATTATCAATCCTTATTGGGCCCACAAATATAACATCTATAGGGTGTGGGTAGTTATGGAATGCAATGTCATGAACCACCTATGAACCCTAGGGTGATGAAATTCGTGAGAGGCCTCTTAAAACTAAAAGAAGACAATACTTGCTTTTGATCCTCCAAGATCACCCTAAGTTATGAGAGTAGACCATAAACAAGTATCACTTTGGGGTGAAAACAATAATTGTAAATTAATTAACCCAAATCTAAATGTAAAAGTGAATTTTAATTCCAATTTCAGTGTGAGCAAATAATAAAAAGGACAAAGCACCCAAAAATGAAAAAAGACTATAAATAAGTCTTCAACAAATATCCTACAAAAACAAAAAAATTATTAGTTTCTTAGGAGATGTCTTGGAATAACATGAATACTTACAAGATTTCAAATTATAAACATGCGAACATAAGTGTAAAAGTAATCAAAGAGTGGTGTATGATATCATTAAGTGTAAAGAAAATGAATATAAAGGTGAAAATAAAAATAATGAAGATAAATGCTAAGAGAGTGGGTTACTACTCATGCTTATTCTCTTGCATATATAATCACTTTCTTAAAAATTTAAAACTATAATCAAATTAATAAATTTACACTTGGTATATTATCAACAAAACACTCTTTACAATGTAATTTTTCCACACAAACAAGGAAAATCCATTCCCTTATGCATGTGAAAGAATAGATTGGTCAAAGCGTACATATTCATCAAGATAGTTTCAATTGCAAGTTAAAAGTGCAATAATGGTCATATATTTCTTGGTAAAAAATATAGCAATGATTTCCAAATGAGATCATCTAATTGATTTATTACATGTCACATTTATCTTCAAGCACAGGGATCTATATGCACCCAACTTTTGAATAAACTTGATTCAATAGATATGCATGGCTCTAAAATATGTCTACTTAAAGTGAACTCCCACAAACTATTAAAAGGAAAATTTCCACAATAATGTGATACAAGTTAACTATTTCTAGAAGGCCATTTGACACAAGACAACTATTTTGATAAATTTTCTTGAGACATGACAACTATTCCACAAAGTTGTGTGATACAAGATTACTAGTACACCACTAGAAATAGAAAGATGAAGATGTTTGGGACCTAGGATGGTTTACAAATTCAATTAATCAACCAAAGTAAACGTCTACTAATATTGGGAACATTCACATGGAATGGAATACGATCAATTTAATTTCTAACTTCTACAAAGCAACACTAGTTTTAATGATAGGCTTGTCTACTTCTTATAGTAACTCAATAATAATTTATAAACTATAAGGCCATTATGTGGAAGCTATTTCCCTCTATAATATTTTTTTATATAGATCCTATGAAAAATAATGGTCTTATAATTAGAGGAATCGCATTAAAACAAATAGTTCATGTTAGTGAAGCAATTGAAGACTATATACATGTTGTAACAATTAGACCTACCATTATAGAAGCACATGGAAACCTTTCTTCTACTTACAAGGATATTGACCACGTGGAAGTTTCTATGAAGAGTTAAAAACAATCACACTATTGTTCTCTATTAATGGAAACGGGGATAATTTTTTTAATATATGGCAGAGATACATATATTGTTAATACATTCAAATGCCTAGACCATTGCATTAATATTTCCTATGCATTACATAATTTGGTCTACTCCTCCATCAGTTCTTTTTGCAATTACCTATTGAACATGTTTCTAATGGTCTTTTAGATTTAAATATTTTATTATACTTAAATACTTTTCTAAAAATAAAAAATAGAGCAAAGATTGACAAGAAACCTTGTTAGAGAAGAGATGCACAACATAGATAAAATATGTTTCTTTAATTAAACCATTTATCAATAATTTTGAGATAACCATCTATAATACCAACTCTAAGATACATTCCTCTTACAATTATATAAAAAATTTAAGATCAACACAAAAACACGAGACAAAAGGCAGAGTGGACAAAGGACCAAAAGAAAATATATCCTTAAAACTCCCACCAAAGGTAGAGTGAATGTTTTATCATCCAACTTGATCCGTATGAGTCTAAAAGAGATAAGGAACAACTAAAATGATCACATTTATGTGGAGATGAAGTACTTGGATAGATATGAATTGAGATTCTATGTTTTCTTTGAAGTTTATTGGCTACTATAACCAATGTTAGAGACCATGGTTTGAACAAGAAAACTCATGTTTTCAAATCATGGATGTATTTTTTCACCTATAAAGGAAGAGCCAACTATTTTGAATGATCATTGGGCTCAAGTTATGATAGATTAGCTCAAAATATAGTAGATTAGAACCAATGGTACATAGACATTCATATTGATAAAAAAAAGAGCATTCCTATGATTTATGTGAAGAATGAGGAAATTTCTATCATTTACCCAAAACTTAATTCATAGTTGTACCTTGAAATTCCTAAAGCTTGATATAATTCAAGCCAAGAAAATAAGGAATAATAAAAATGAGGATCATGGGAACCCTATCCCCAACAAAGTTTTCAAAATGTTCACTTCATAGATGAGTTATAAAATAATGGATTAGCACCATAACAGAAGTCAAATTTCAAATAGATGACAATACTCAGATAGAGAGAAATGAAGGTAAAACAATAATGCAAAATGAAACTAAAACACTTTTGAAACCTCCATGATCTTTGAGATGTTCTCCAAATGATGATATGTGATTTATCCTTACTATAATGCTACACAAATAGACATCATAAGGATATGATAGTAATTGATTGATTAAGAAAATAACATCACATGACGATAGTTTGTGAACAGCTTATCAAATAGGAGGATAAGTCTATCTTAAATAGACATCAAATGGAGAATGGAAGGTCAGGATGTAAGATTAAATAGAGGGTTAGGATTTGGGATAGATAGATTGAATGTATAATGTCATGAAAAGTGTCATAAAGGAGAAGGATATTCTTGATCAATGGACAAGATTTGATCAATTTGAGAGGTTAAATGAGAAGAAAGCAAGTGTCATGTGATGTGGAAGGCCAATTATGATCACATGTGTGTGAGAAAGGTGGTATTTATTGAATATATTCTCACACATGAGTGAGCATTTGAGGGATGGGGTGGAGGTCAAATCTATGCTTCTAAGATGGCATGCTCACACATGTGTGAGAAAGAAGTGGGATGATTCAAACAATCTCACATATGTGGGAGCATGGAGTGGGTTGATGTGGATAGCTAACATACCTCCAATCTGGAATACTTGCACATGTTTGAGCAAGGAGTGGGATAAGTTGGCATGCTCACACATGTGGGAGCATAGGGGATGATAACACATGTTAGATGATGGATGACTTAGATTTTAATCCATGAATATGGATTAAATGACTAGGATTAAAAGGGAAAGGATTGGGGATGTTGTAGATTATTAAATTAGAAGAAATACTTAGAGGAATTAATTTATCATAATTAATTAACTAATTATAGAGGGTGATCCCACAATACTGGTTTACACTTTCTCAGAGATCTTGATTTTTGTTGAAATTGCATATTTTTAGAAAATATAATAATTTAAGCCTTGGAAATTTCTATTTAAAGGATTCCAATTGAAGAGAGTTTTATCAAACCACCTTAGATCAAACCCCCTTGGATAGAACCTCGCTAGTTTTAAACCATACCTATAACAGAGTCTCCTTCACACCCATCAAAATGCTGATAAAAAACCACTTTTGATTTATCTTTTAGGGGATCAAATGAATTCATTTAAATTTTTTTTTTTGTGATTCTGTAGTCCTTATCATAAGCTTCCAAAAAAGTATAATTTTAAATAAATTTAATTTGATTATTATATTTATTTTTTATTTCTTATGAATGTAGGTTTTTCATGGAAAATCAAGCTCTCTATTCTCACATGTGGAAAAATAGCAGATTATCAAAATAAAATTCTAAAAAAATATGTTTAGGCTAGGTATTGATGTTCTTGATCCAGTAAAAAAATAATTGAATTTTGATACATACAAAAAAAGTTATGTTGTATACGGTCTACCTATGTCTAAATTATAATTGGTTTGACTTCGAAACTTGATTAAGGAAAAAATATTCAATAAAACACTATGAAACCAAATGAACTGGTTAGATATCATAGTTACAAATCTAAATTTGAAAAAATTATAATTTTATCCTTCATATAAAAAAGTTATGTTGTATACGGTGAGCATCACTCCTTAAAAATGGTGTTTACTGATAAAAACTAGTTTTCGAAGGAGATGGAAAAAGAAGTGTAATCTGATTCCAATTTTTTTGAAAAAAATATATTTAGAATATACAGACAAAATGTCACAAATCACTAGTTTGCATCATCTTCAAATTCCTTACGGTTTAACTGCTATAGGTGCCCGAAAGTGAAGATTTAGTTAGAAAAAATCAGTTCAATGTCCAATTTGGCCAAAAATTGTAAACCAGTATTGTGGGATCACCCTAGATTTATTTACAGATTAAGTTGGAAGAATTGGGAGAGAAATTTATTTAATTAATTTTGTTTAATTGATTAAACCTTGGGGGGGAATAGGAATAGGAATAAGTAATTGTAAAGGGTAATGAATTAAATAACAATTTAATTAACTAATTACAAGAAGGTAGTAAAATGACTAATTGTAAGGATAATAAATAAATACTTATTTAATTAATTTGTGGGAAATTAGTAAGACAAAAATTAGTGGTGACTTTAGGGTGTCTATAGATGGAAGACATGAATAGTGTGCCTTACCAAATTGTAGTTGGAAACTTAATGTTTGCTATGGTCTATATTGGACCAAAAATTGCCTAAGCAGAGAGAGTACTTAGCCAATATATGCATAATATTGGAAGAGTTCATTAGGATATAATTAAAAGAGTCTTCAAATATTGGTGGGTACCTTAGAGCATTCCTTGTGTTTTTATGGCATATAAAATAGGCATTCCATGGATATTCATGATTATGTGGATTCAAAATAGATAGGTGATGTCAACAACAAAGGATCACTAGTGCATATATTTTTACTCTATTTGGTAGTGCTATAAGTTAGCTAAGTAATCAATAGGTTGTGGTCACCTTTTCCGCTACAGAGACAATATATGAAATTGATGCATGTAAAGAAGGCATTTTTCTTAGGAGATTGTGTTTAGACATTGGATTAAAACAATGAGAAAGTATAGTTTAATATGATACTTAGAATGTGATTTTCCCAGTGAAGAACCTAAATTTTCATTTTAGGACTAAAAATTAGATGTTTTGTATCATTTTGTGAGCGATATGGTTGAGGATGGTGGGGTGAAGCTAGAAAAGGTAGAAAATTTTGTGAATGTTACAAATGTATTAATCAAACTCGTGACCATAGAGTTCATTTAATGTTTGTAGTTTATGGCCCTCTTTGTCCCTAGTATTCGATTCCATAATGGTATGTTACCCTTAGGCTCTTGCAATGTATTCAACAAGTGGGACAATGTTGGGTATTAAGTTATGTCAACCTTTACAATTACCCAATTTGATTAATTTACTATTAAGTATTTTCTTGTAATTATTTGATATATTTATATTTTATATTAACTAATATTTGTGCTCCACCTTAATCCAGGATGTTGGAATTCATATAATGAATTTGATATCATGCACCAACAATTTTTTTTATTAATTGATTCTATCATAAAGTGGATATATTGAGCATATTTGGAGCATCCCTCTTTTGTGGGTTTCTATGATAAGTTATGACTGAATATTATGACATGTAGGAGCCAGTAATATGGGGAGTTACTTTAGAATCTTGACTGAATATGATAGGATATATTATTTTTCATATGGTTCATATTTTGAGATGGTTTTCCATGACAAGTTTGTTAGTAATGTTGAGTGGGTCAAATTGGAGGTTACAAATGAATAATGAATTTACTATATTTAGCAGGTTGTAGGAAATCAAGGTTGACATTAAAATTTGTGCTCAATTTGAGAACCATCTTTTGGGGGTTTTGTAACATGGTTTTGAAAACTATTTTTTATTTAAGTAAAGGCATGAAATTCTATATATTAATATATTATATAATATAGGATTACATCTATGTTTGCATCAGATTGGCAAATTTTTCCCTAGGAGCTTTATGGTTTTGAAAACTATTTGTTGTTTCTAGTTTATTAATTTTTCTCTAAATTAGTACTTGAGAAAGTGGTTTCATATGAAAATTTGTAGATAGCTATTGTTGTAATGTTGAAAAAATCCTTCACTTTATTTCCAATAAAATACTCCTATAAAGACTTGGATTGTAGGTGGATTATAATCATATTTTATATTTGATAATATATCACACAAGTTTTAGAGTATAGGGTTTTAATTTACAAAGAGTTTTCTGCAAGTAAATCACTGTGCCATGATATCATTGTTTATATGTTTATTAATGCATTTCTCTACTTTTTGTAATAATTCTGGATTAGTTTTTAAAAAATTATAAATTAATCCCTTCACAATTATAATAGGAATTTGTTTTCATATACACCTTACTTCCTTATAGGGAGAAAGTTAGAGTGAAGTTGTACTAGTAGCCCATTTGCCATGGTAGGAGATAAATCTTACAATTCTATTATTTATAACCTTTATGGGTAAAAACAATGGAGATAATGGAGTTAGGTTACACTTGTTTCAAATGTGCTAAAGTAGGAGTTCATTTTGGGTTTTATTCAAGGTATGTAAATTGTGAATTACTATTCTATTAAAGGAAATTTGTGAGTAATTTTTAACCTTTAGTAATTTAAAGGTATTTGTGGAAGTTGGTATGAGTTATTTCACAACTTGGTTGAGGCTTGTTGGTGTCTTATTTATTGGTACTTAGATATATACACTAGGTAAGTGTAATGTTAGATATTACATACCTTACAATTTCAACATTATATTTTATTTGTATGAAGCATAATGCTGAAATTTGTATGTACTACTCCAAGGTTAATTAAACACCTATTATGGACAAACCTATTTATGCATTTCGTTCAACTACAAGAATGCTATTATAAACATTTATTATAATTGTTACATTATAAATAATATTTCAGCAACATGGTGATATTATAACTCAAGCTCAATTCTATCAAGCACCACATATACATGATGGACAAAGAACACAATATGATTGAGAAGTACGAACAAACCATGTCTTACAAATCACTAGCAACTAAACAACAAGGTTTAGATGTCTCAATGCACTTATTTGCCACAGATAATCTAGTAACATTACACAACATAAACACGCTAAAAACCACTATACCTTCTAATCACACTTAGTGGAAATCAAACATTGACATTGATGATGACTAACTTCTTGAAGAGGTCCTGTTATGTTTAGGCCAATGAATCATGATAATAACAAACTTATGGATTCAAGCTAGTCTTGTCAATTGATCACTTGGGGATATTAGAGATATTGTCTACACATTTGGTTATAACCCCCATATTTACCTGTGTATGCAATAATATTTTTTTATAGTTGTACAATGGTACAATATGGGAGCAAAATTCCCAACAACCACTCTTACATATATCATGAGGGGATTATATGCCACTATCTATGACATGAGAAATTAAAATATACAAATCACAAGGTCTAGCACTAAATAAGACCACAATTGATATTGGTAACACTAAAAGACAAGGATTGACATTTTAGCTATATCTAGAGTCAAATCCGTAAAAAACTTTACATATAATTGGTATTCTTTTTTTACTATAACTCCAAAAAAAACTCTACACGATCATCAAAAAGAAAGAAAAGGCTTGCCTACAATTACTCTCTTCATAAAAAATGCAAGTATGTAAATTCCATTTCACCTTGTTTTATATAGAGTAGTTTACTTGTTTCAAATCTTTGATATAATTTTTTTTATTAAGGTTTGTGTTGATTTACTAACTTCCCACACTTCACACACACACAAAATGGTGCCCACTATGGGGCCCAACCCCATACCTAACAATTTTCTAGAAAAGTTTTTGTAAACAGGCTGGACGTGACATTTTAGCGCAATCGTGGGTTCTTTCAACGCATACGACAAATATTTCAGCGCATTTCACTGAAATTCACCGATTTATCTCCCGAGGGGGCATATATCTGTCAATATCTGAAAATCAATGTATGGGGCATTGAAAAAAAAAAATTCTCGACATTGGTATCAATTTTTTCTTTGAAGCAACGTGTAAATACATTACTTCAAAGAGGGGCAAAATGTATACACATAAAATCAGTCATGACATTTAATTAATTAAATACTAGTTATTTAATTAATATTCAACTACGTATTAATAAATTATCAATTTATTTATATTGTTCATATTTTCTAATTCTTCAAATCTAAAATCATATTCCTCTAATTTAATTAAATAAACAAATTTCATAAGTTTGTTTTATTTAATAAAGTTTCACTAATCCCAGATTAGGAATTCAAGCACATGTCTACAACTTTTTATGCCACCTCACCAAGGTCACATGAAATTAAATAATTCTAATTTTTAAATTAGAATTATCTTCAACCAATTTTTAAACACATGGCTTATTCCTCACACACTTCTTCAACCAACTTTCAAACACATGGTCTTTTCTTCCCACACTTTATTCTTCCATCCATTTTTCATGTTGCCTATTAGTCAAGAGATTCCTCCATCCATTTGGCATGTTGTCTTTGGTCAAAGGAACACCTTCTTGATTCTCTCCATCTCCACCATTCATCTCTCTTGTTCGAATCTGGACTATTGATCATTGCCACATCACAAGATGCTTGAAAAAGCCTATAAATACAACCCTTTGCCATTGTATTTGGCATCCACATTTGAAGTAGAGTTATCATGTAGGAATATTGTTTGAGCATTGAAGCATTTTGGAGTCTTATAGTTACATTTCATATCATGTTTTGCATTATAGTTACATCTTAGAATCATACTTTCCTTCATAGTTGCATTTTATATCCCACTTTGCATCATCGTTGCATTTTAGATTAGCATTTTCATAGTTAGCATTTGAGCATATGTAGAATCATCCTAGCTTCATATCATAGCATTTATATTGTATAATCTGACACCATTATCCATTCATCATATAGTTTCGTGTAGGAACTTAATTGGCTTACATGTTGAATATTATCTCATTTCCTAAGTTGTCATTTTAACAACCATTGTGCACACAGAAATCTGAGGGCCAAATGGTTTAATAAATCCTTGGGAATAGAGGACAATGATACGTTCTTAAAGGATTTGTTTAACTGCAAAATAGAGTAGTTTATTCATTTCAAATATTTGATATAATTTTTTTCATTAAGGTTTGTGTTGATTTACTAACTTCCCAAATTTCACACATGCACAAAATGGTGCCCATCGTGGGGCCCAACCCCATTCCTAACAATTTTCTGGAAAAAATTTTGTAAACAAGTTGGACGTGACATTTTAGCGCAATTGTGGGTTCTTTCAGTACATACGACAAATATTTCAATGCATATGACTTCTATTTCGATGCATCTGAGGAATCTTCCAGTGCATTCGGTGTCTATTTTGGTGCATCCGACCCTTCTTTTAGTGCATCCATCAAACTTTTTAGCACTTATAGGGAGTGTTTTAGCACATTCGGTTTTTTTCTTTAGCGCATTTCATATCTATTTTAGCGCATTGAACAATTATTTTAGTGCATTGGGTAGTTGTTTTAGCGCATTGGTTAGTTATTGTAGTGCATTGACATTTTAGCACATACGATGACTATTTTAGCGCATTGGTTTAAATTTGCAAAATCCAAGAATTGATTGGTGTTTTTTGCTTGTAGGTACTTTCATACTCTAGTCAAAGACAAATTTATAAAACTATTGATGATTTATGCAAAGGATGGAGTTATTTAAATGCTTTCTTTTTCTTAAAATAGGCATCTAGCTTAATTAGGAAGGATAAAGAACACCATGTCTTTCATGCTTAATGAATGGTAGGCATATGCTCTCCCCTTAACTGGGTGACCAAAAATCCAAACCCATTTGCTTTTGTTTTATCCTTAGACAACCTACCTTGTGGAAAAAAGTAGGCACCCAAGGGAACGACCCAACTGGTAACACGCTAAAGCCAAGTGACTTCCAACCGGGATATAAATGTGGATACTTGGGGAAAGTTCAAGTATCACGAGGATTGTTCCTACAAGAAGGGTAACAATGGTCTCTTTTCACATGGATGATCCCCCACGAACGAAATTCCTATACTAGAACCCTTTGTTGTGGCAAGGCCAAAATTCTTAATCTATTTGTTGGTGCAAGAACGGTCGTTCTGAAGCTGTCCCACATTCTTGCGGCTTTTAGTAGAGATGAAAAATATGCCATGGGAGATTCATGGGTATTGATGCTTGGTTGCCCCGTGGAAGTGAGTGTCATGGAGGGGAGCTAGTGGGGTCAAGCATCTAATCATCCGCTATAAGTAAGCGCAACTGGAGTAAAATCCAAGTGGGAATTCAACAAATATAGTCCTACACAACCTAAGTTGTACATGCTTGATGTGTCTTTACCAATGTGTTTTTGAACCAATTTCAAACAAAAATGTGACATGTTGAAAGTGAAAAACCTTGATTCATAGAAACATTCATTGAAACAACCAAGTCTCTAACTGGAAAATCCAAAAAATCAAACAAACTTCCAAGAAATTGTGTTATTTTCTAGTTCAATGCATCCGCTGTATCTTTTAGCGCATCTGTGTATTTTTCTAGCGCATCCAACTACTGTTATAGCGCATCTGTGAAATTTTTTGACACATTTGTCTTCTGTTCCAATGCATACAGTCAATCTTTTAGCGCATCTGTGTATTTTTCCAATGCATTTACCCAATCTTATGGTGCATCTATGCAAAATTTTGGCTCATTGACCCTTTGTTTTAGCGCATCAAAGCAATCTTATAGCGCATCTGTGAAATTTTTTGGCGCATCTGTCCTCTATTCTAGTGCATCTGGGCTCTTTTTTAGCGTATCCATTAAATGCAAAACCCGAGAGTTAAGCTTGTCCCCTGTTTCACAGTTTGAACCAAAATTTTAGAATCTTCTCAAGTCCAGAATCATTCCTTAGGTACCATAGAGTCTAAACTTGTTAAAATTGACCTCTACAAGTGGAATTCTTCAACCTAAACCAAGATCTAACATCTCAAAGTACCAAAATCATCAAATTTATCACACCTTTGATTATTAAGCCTAGTTTTATCATTAGGATTTATCATCCTTTCATCACGAAATGAAGCTATATAGTCAAATTAAACTTAGTCTCATTAGAATTTTTCATTCTATTGGACTTAGTTGTAATCCTTGGTACTTTTCCAAAACTTTAGATCAAAGTTTAGTCAAAACTATAACACTTGTATGCCCATTCAAACAAGGTTACAAAAATAAAAACTCAAGGAAAAGGGACTTGAAAATCAAAACATTGAAAATCCAAACATTGAAACTCCAACCATCGAAATTCTAACTATTGAAAGTCCAACCATTGAGACTCAAAACATCGAAACTCAAAATAGTGAGACACAAAACACGATGGCTGAGGCTGAAGAGAATCCTTTCCATGGAATCCATGACAATTATGGGGAAGAAGTAACTGAGGAAGATATTCAACATGCAAAACAAGATCCCAACTTCCACAAATGCTTAGAAAATATTTTTGAAAGAAATGGAGAAAAATACTTACTCATGTTAGCTAAACAAGGTTCCAAATTGCCCGATGACTTTGATGTGAATCAATTGAAAGCACTACCCAAAAAACCTGAAAATGATCCTGAACAAGTGGTTGCTCTAACTTACCAAATGAAGAACCTTCAACAAAAAATTCTTGATATGCAAAGGGGAACCTCCAAATGATACTTGATATAGGACATTTGTCCTTACCCATTTGATCAAAGTATCCACATGATCCCTTTTCCCAAACATTCTGAGTTCCCAAAATATGACAAATACAATGGCAAAACCGATCCAATAGACCATGTGAGGGAATTTAGAACCATGAGTCTTGAATTTTCATATGAAGAAACATACTTGATGAGATTATTCCCAAGAAGTCTAGGTGGACAATGTCTTGAATGGTTCTCCAAACTCACTCCACCAATTAACACCTTTGAGGAATTGGTCAACAAGTTTATCACCCAATATTCATACAACATCCAACATGACATCACCATGAAAGATCTTTGTAACTTGAAACAAAAGAAGGGTGAATCGTTCCTTGTATTTTTGCAAAAATGGAGAAATTTATTTGCATGATATTCTCGTCCTATACCCGAAAAAGAAAAGATAGAAATCTTTATTGATAACCTTAATGATGAAATGAGTTACAAATTGGAATTAGAATGTCCACCTACCTTCGAAAAATTGATTAAAAACATAATTAAAATCGAAGAGGCTTTAGTCAACGGAGGGGTCATCAAAATATACAATGAAAACAACTCATCAAACTCCTCCAACAATTACAACAATGGTGACAAACCAAAGTTTTGGCAATGAAACAAGAATGTGGAAAACAATGATGGTGCAATTGAAAACCAAAATGCAAAATCTGTATTCAACTTAACCGCAGCCACCACCAAAACTAATCAGAACAACAACCCACCCAACAACCAAATCAACAACCAAAATGCCAACCAAAGCAACAATTAAGATAATGCTGGATCTAGAACAACCTCATATCGAACATCCTCAAATCGAAGGAGGTTCACCCCTTTGGGACAATCATCAAAATCAACATTAAAGGAGCTTCTCAAAGCTAAAGTCATAATGTTACCAGAGGCAAGAAATTGGGAACCACAAGTTAAGCCTCCATGGTGGAATGACGCTCATTTCTGTGACTTTCATCACAATAAAGTACATAAAACCAGCGACTGCATGCGATTGAATCACTTGATACAAGACTTGATTGACAACAAGACAATATTTGTAGAAGGATTCCAAACAAACAATGATCACAAAGCATTCAAAAACCCTCTACCAAATTATGAAAAGGGGGAGTCCTCGTTATCAAATGTTAAGGGAAAAAACATAAACTATGTCTATGATTCTACCATTCATTGTGTTGAGGTGGTGGAGGGTCCAATCAAGGATATCAAAATCGGGAACCAAAGAAACGTTGCTACAATTGACAATCATCACCATAATGTCGACACCACCTCACACCAAATCAATGTTATCAAAATCAGAGAGAAACAAGACAATTCACCTATCAATGCAATCGCACGAGGACAAGCCAAGGTAACATTGAAAGGAGCTACCCCTTCCATGTCCAAAGCAACTACTGCTATCGTTGCAACCCAATATAACATAGTTGATCAATTGCAGAAAATACCCGCCCAAATATCCATATTAGAACTTCTCAATATTTCACCCACTCACAAGGAAATCTTGGAACAAGCTCTAGTCGCCACCACAGTACCGAACAATCTAGAGGTTTGCCAATTCTAGACTATGGTGGGACATTTGACTGCACCACATTGCTTATCATTTTCTGAACACGATGATGTATCCATCACCCATCTGCACAACGTTGCCCTCCACATTGAGGTCTTAATCCACAAACACCGCGTTAAACATGTTCTAATAGATGGAGAAGTTGGCCTAAATATTTGTACTTTGAAACTTGTTCATGCACTAGGCTATTCAAAAAATGCTATTGATCCTAGAAGGAAAATCACAATAAAAGCATATGATGACGAGGAGAGATCTTCACAAGGGTTGATAGTGCTACCTATTTAGGTGGGATTAGTTATCAAAGATATAGTATGCCAAGTATCAGACAAAGAGTTGACATACAACATACTCTTGGGAAGACCTTGGATTCATGACATGCAAGCAGTGCCATCCACTTATCACCAATGTTTGAAGTTCCCTTTCAATGGGTAGGAAATCACTATTGCAGCTAACTCAAACAACCCCCAATATTGTAACACCCTCAAGACTACTCAAGATGATTTTGTACCACACAAAAAGGAAGCTCCAACCCAGGGTTCATCAAGTGATGGAAAACAACTAAATACCTTATCTAAGTGGGTTGAATAAAAGGATGAATCAAAAGAAAAGGGTATCGGTAATTCTACACCACAAAATCAGGAAAGTCAACTTGAGTCCTTATCGAAACAAGTTTCCAAGATCCAATTGAAAGACAAAGGCATGGGGGGATACTCATTCAACAATCCTTATGTTTATCACAACTCTCATCTTCTCCTAAATCATATGGACAACCATCAACATCTAGACAACAATCATCACAACCCACCACACTATTTGATGGCACCTTTGTGAGAGTAGGCACATTAGTGGATGAGTCGGATGACAAAGAGGTTTTAAACTAGTTATATAAAGATGAAGAATCATCACAAGCATTCACCTCAAGTGTACAAACAAAACAATATGGCAAAGGAAAGACAATCATGGAAAAGATGGGATACGAGGGAAAAGGTCCTATTGGTAAAAGGAAAGAAGGCATCATAGAACTGATACAACCTATCACAATGCAAGCCAAGGATAAAACAGGATTGGGGTATAGAGAAGAATCAAGGGAAGAAACCAGACAACAAGTTGTTGAAAGGATTCTACAACTACAAGCTAGTGAGGATCATGAAACTGATTCAAATGAATATGAGTGGGATTCACTATCTGAACAATCTTGTCATGATAAGGAAATTGATGTGGTCCAAAAGTATACACCCATACATGAGGAGGGTCAAAGTTCAGGTTATAGACCGCTTGAAATAGGATCACAACATATTGATGACTCTAGTGAAGACAATCAGACTCAGAGAAAAACAGATAATTCAGAGGAGAGTTACCTTATAGACATTGATTTCGCTATTGGACAATCCGAAGATGTTACCATCAGGACACTTATTGCATCTGACCTTAGCCAATCCAACAATTCCTTACCTTTAGTACATCCCGAACTCATAGATTGGGATCAAACTGAACCATTTCACATCCCCATCTTTTCAAACGATGAAGCCATTGTCAACTTCCTTTGTTTCACCAATCCTAAAACATATTCCACCATTAACATCGTAACGAATCTTCCAATCAAGAGAGTGTCACATCTTCCAGCTGCAAAATGAATAATACAAGAAATAGATCTAGTGGTGAAAACCATTCAATGGCAATATCAGATCCAAAAAAAGTAAAAAAAAAAGAGCGTATCCAACAGCGAAAACCTTTTTGAGGCAGTGAAGGATAGAATCTTTGACACACTCCCTAAACACTTTCAAGAATGATCTAAAGTATTGGTTGAACCCACCTAGTCTATCAATATCGACAATGAAGAAATAGTGAAGACTGTCCATCTAGCAAAATCTTTGACAGATCAAGAAAATTTGAACTTCATCAAATTCTTCACAGAAAGACAAGTCAATTTTGCTTGGTCATATGCCAACATGCTAGTGATTGATCCAAAACTCATCATGCACCACTTATCACTACTAGTAGGAGTAAAATCGGTCAAACAAAAGTTAAGAAAAATGTATTCGCATATTGCCATATTGGTAAAAGCAGAACTGAAGAAGTTATTGGATGTTGGATTCATTAGACCAATCGACTATGCCGAGTGGATTTCCAACATCCTAACTATTTCAAAACTAGATAAAAGCATTAGAATCTGCACAAATTTCAGGGATCTCAACAAGGCTTGCCCAAAAGATGACTTTCCCCTACCCAACATTGACATCATTGTGGACCTAACAGCAGGACATGGCATGTTGTCACTCATGGATGGTTTTTTTGGTTATAATCAAATCAAAATTGCACTTGAGGATCAAGACAAGACAACCTTTACATGCCCATGGGGGACATTTTGTGGAACATCATTCCTTTTGGGTTAAAGAATGCAAGAGCCACTTATCAACGCACTATGACAACAATCTTTCATGATATGATGCACACCTTCATGGAAGACTATGTGGATGATCTGTTATCCAAATCATACACCAGAGAAGGACACCTAGAGATCTTAGATAAAATCTTTACTAGGCTGGAAAAGTTCAATGTACGACTAAACCCAAAGAAATGTGTGTTTGGGGTGACTTCAACCAAAATCTTGGGATACATAGTTTTAGAAAATGACATTGAGGTAGATTCCGCAAAGGTCAAAGCCATCATGGAGGTGTTGCCACCCAAGAACATCAATAAGCTACGATCTCTGCAAGGGAGATTCCAATCAATCTGAAGATTTATCTCACAACTGGCAGACAAGACCCATCCTTTCACTCACTTGCTACATAAGAATGGATCTTTTTGATGGGATGAGAAATGCAAAGGAGCCTTCAACCAATTAAAACAATATCTGATGAGTCCACCTCTCTTAGTACCACTAGCAAAAGGGAAGCCACTTTTATTGCACATGGCAACAACTGAGATATCATTGGGAGCCTTGTTAGCACAAGAGGATTCAACAAGAAAAGAAAGGGCAATACATTATATCAGCAATTATGACATTACATGCTCACTCATACCATCAAGTTAATAGCCAAGATAGATCCACTGAAATACCTTCTTAGCAAAGCTAATCTAACTGGAAGACTAGCTAAGTGGGTCATGATGCTAAGTGAATTTGACATCCAATATGTCAATAGGAAGGAAATCAAAGGACAAGAAATCAAAGATTAGTTAGTTGAAGCACCATTGCAAGACAATCATCCAATGAAAATTGAGTTTCCAGATGCTGATGTCCTAACAATATCCACACAACAATGGGTCTTGTACTTTGATGGTTCTTATACACAACATGGATCAGGAGCCAAAATCTTGTTTATCTCACCACAAGGGCATACCATTCCCAAGTCCTACAGACTGATGTTTCCTTGCATCAACAACATAGTTGAATACAAAGCCTTGATCATTGGAATCAAAGTAGAAATTGAGTGGAAGATCACAGAGCTACATGTCTATGGGGATTCACAACTAGTCATTAATCGGGTAAATGATGACTATCAAACAAAGAATGACAAGCTGATGCCCTACAAAATAATGGTTGATGACTTCAAAATGTACTTTGTGGAAATAAGATTTGAGCAGATTCCTCAAAGCAACAACAAAGTTGTTGATGCCATGGTGACCATTGCTTCTCTCTTACAGATTTTGAAGAAACAAGCCCGTTACGAGTTCATGGTGGAATAACTGTTCAACCCATCCTATGACAACCTAGAATCCTAGGTTATCTACCATCTGACCAAGGTTGACAATTCCCTCTACAAGAAAATCTATACGTACTTGAAAGACAACACCCTCCCACCCGACATAACCCGCAATAAAAAATGAAACTTCATTCATCAAGCCGCCCGACATACCCTTATCATGGATGTCCTTTATCGATAAGGTCTTGACGAAAGTCTCCTCCAATGTTTGGAACGTGACGAGTCTGAAAGGACTTTACGGGAAGTACATGAAGGTATTTGTGGGACTCATTTGAGTGGTTTAACCTTAGCCAAGAAACTCCTTCATTTGGGATATTACTGGCCAACTATGGAGAAGGATTCTTTTTAATTCGTCAAGAAATGCCAGAAGTGTCAGATTCATGGAAATATCATCCACACACCATCACAAGAACTTCAACCTTTCGCTTCAACATGGCCCTTTTGTCAGTGGGGATTGGATCTCGTAGGGAAAATTTATCCATCTTCATCAAATGGACACAAATTCATTATCGCAACCACATAGTATTTTACAAAGTGGATCGAAGTTGTCCCTCTAACCACCATCATAGGAAAATAAATATTCTCCTTCATCTTGAACTATTTTATCTGTAGGTATGGCATCCCTCAATCCATCATCACTGACAATGGCAAACCTTTCAAAAATTAGGACGTTGAAGAACTTTGTGAGAGGTTTCACATCCAACATCGGTTTTCTACACCATATTATTCTCAAGGAATTGACCAAGCAGAGGCCTCAAACAAGACTATCCTGAAAATCTTGAAGAAAACCGTCAATGATGCTAAACGTGACTAGCATATTCAGCTAAACCCTACTTTGTGGGCTTATCAAACTAGCATCTACACCCCGATAGGAGCTACACCTTACGCTCTAGTCTATGGATCAGAAGCCATTCTACCTATTGAGGTTGAACTACCATCACTCTGTGTGTCACTAAAAGAAATCATTTGAGATGAGGATTATAGAGTGTCTAGGTTGCAGGAATTGGAACTCTTGAATGAGCGTCATCAACATGTAGTGGATCATTTGAAAGCATATCGGTAGAGGATATCCAGAAGCTACAATCATAGAGTCAAACCTAGAACATTCCAGGTTGGTGATTTAGTCTTGAAAGAGAATCCTTGTAATCAACAAGATCAAGAGAAGAAGGGGAAATTTGAACCAAATTGGATAGGTCCCTTTTTTATTGTCTTAGTCTTTGGATCAGGAGCATATTAGTTGTCCAAACTAGAAGGGGATTTATTTGATGAACCCCTCAATAGCCTGCATCTCAAGAAATTCTACACTTGAATCATCTAGTGCATCGGAAAAAGTCCTAGAAAAATACCAAAACATCAAAAAATGTCCTAAAAAAATGGTTGCCTTGATGAAAACCTGGCAAACAGGCGTCTTGGTAGCAAAAAATAAAATAAAAAGAGAAAAATACAAAGAAAAGGTGAAAAATACAAAAAAATAAAAAACATCATAAAAAATTGAAAAAGTGCAATAAAAACAAGTAGTGAAAACCTGACAACAGACACTATTTGTGATAGGTTAGCTTTTCCATCTATTTGAGCATGCTGACCATTCGCTTTTGCCATCAATCTGCCTATCATTGGAAAGCTTCATGTACATATCTTGACATCATGGTTGTGTCTCACCCTAGATTGGGGAAAAATCCTAAACTCACTGGGGGCAATAAACTTTGAGCTTGAACCAATAGACAAACAACAATAGGACAAACATAACAACCAAGGATCATAGTGCAACTCAACATTGAACATTAATCACCATCAGAAACGCATCAACCTTCAAAATAAAAAAGCCAAATCAATCAAACCAAAAGCAAATTTCAAATGGATGATGTTCCTTCTGAATCGTAGGTTTATCATGTCAAAAACAAATGTTCAATTGTTATACTTGATTTTTGTTATCATATCTTTGGAGCACCTCGATGATGTATCGAACTAGAGGCGCTAGGAAGGAGTATGATTTTTTTCTTTGTTTGCTGTCTATGAGTTGTTCATTATTACTGTGCAAATTGTCGCGGGACGTGCTCTACAAAGTATCATCAATGACATTATGAATTTGCATAGGAAAATGGTTAACTCTTGTCTGTTTACGCAAGCAATACTCAAGTCATCTCAATTTAATTATACTTAGATGCTTGTGTTAACTTGCACTATCAAACATTATGGAAGTAGTACTCAGGTCATCATGGTCTAAATATTCCATCGATGCTTGTACTCACTTTCAACATTTTAAAGGCTCAATGATGATAAAAAGCACAACAAATCGGCTGTTATGAATGACAAATTTTGCATATGAGATCTGCATGGTTAGAGTAGATTGGATCCATGTTAGTTTGCATATGTATTTATGGGGTTTCCAAGGCTGCAACAATGAGGTTATCTCTCTTATCAATGGATTGAGTACACTTGACATTACCAAAAACACATCATAAATCATCATAGAATCATAACGTATCAATTGCATCATCATTTGCATACATTGAAAAAAATTATCACTTCATCCATCCATCTATACATCACATAATAATATTTGCATTAGAAAACATAAAAAGACATGCATCACATCTCATTTACATAATCAAAATGATTTCATATAGTTGCATTAAGAAAGTGGTCCACTAAGCTTAAATGAGTGAGTCTCTTCAGATTTCCAAAAGAATTGGGAAATATGTCAAATTTTGTGAAGCTTAATTTAACAAATAATCAACTGACGGCAACCTTCCCACAACTCTTGGAAGTTGGATAGATTCACTCATTTAAGCTTGAGACCTTGGAGGTTTTGAAGTTTTGCAAACTCAGTTAAACATAATCATCATTGCATCACATAATCATAATTCATCTTACAAAACATCATCCACACCATTTACATAATCATTATATCCCATTATCATTACATTCATACATAATCAATATGAACATCACATATCATTTGCATAATCAAATCCATCTCACATAGCATAAAACATCATTTGCATAAACCCATAAAACATATAGAATTATCCATCATGCATTATCATATCATATCATCATTGCATACATCCCATAATCCTCATAGAATTAGGTACTATCATACAATCACTTCATCTAATCCATTCATTGCATCATTTATTTGCATTAGAAAAGAACAAATACATCAAATACATCACACATCATTGACACAATAAAATCCATCACATGCATCATATAGGCATCAATCATAAATAAAAAACAATTCAGTTGTATCATCATTTGCATCCATAGCATATGATATCATATCATTAATATCATCATCATAAACATAGAAATTAAATGCATCATAGACATCCATCATCATATAACATCATATCAACACATGGATCATAATCATCGCCGCATATCATATAACCTCAAAAATTAGAATGTTAAAGTGTACAAGGATATCCAAGGGTATGAAGAGATACATCAATGGCATTGTATCATAAAGTCTGAAAACAAGAGGTACATCATCAATGTCACATATATAGCAGTGTATAAATCATGTCCAAAATACATCAAAATCTGCCATCAAACTGGAGCTATGTCATGCTCCCCCCAAACGGTGCTGGAATCACAAGACCAGTACCTTCCCCTCCACCTGATGAACCTACCCCAGGATCCTATCGATCTCTAGGCAGTGGCTGTGTGATACCCATGCTCATGGTATGAGATCAAGACCGGCTAGACCGAGACTGTGCAAAGCTCTCCCGCCGCTCAGGAGGAACCACCTCATGATATCAACCTCTGTAGAACTTGACCTCTTGAGCGGTGCGATGAATCTCTCTAAAGTAATCTAATGTACCTACAGTCGTTGCAGCCTATTGTAGCCTCTTGGTAATGGCTTCGACCTGCTCTGCCCGCTATCTCATGGCATCCCTCTTAATGGTCAATGCGACAATTTGTCCCTACACCTGGGCCTGTATCTGTGCAAGTTGGGCCTGCACCTACTGCACCTGCTACGTAGCAGCATCCCTCTCAATCGTCAGAGTTTGTGCCTGCCCCTGTGCCTACGTCAGAAGAGCCTGTACCTGCTCTCACTGTCCCTGCAACATCTAAACCTGCACTTGTAATGCAACAATCTACATCTGCTGCTACTGTGATTGTAGTCTGATCTGTACTCACTGTTATGGTGAGGGTGGTTGAGCCTCCACATGTTGCCTCTTGCAAGGCACTCTCATCTCACCAACATCTGGCCTTGGTCCTCCGCTGCCTCCATCATCACCTCCATCACTTTCCTCTCCCTCATCATCACCATCATCACTGCTATCCTCCTCCTCCTCCCCTTACTCCTCCTCCGCCTCCTCTCCGTCGCCTCCACCCATGACCTCCTGCCTCCTCCTCTGCTAACAAGGGTGTTGGCTCATCCATAATCGTAATCCATGGGAATGGATGCGTAAACATATAATGAGCATACTCCTCAGATATAGGTGCATCGGTGATCTCTGGATGCACCTCCCAAATCATGACTTGTAAACCCTAAAAGTATTGCACTATTGCATCGTAAGACAACACTGGCCCCCACTCTATAGCATCCCATTGTCATTGTGCATAATGGGCCACTCCCTGGGGCATACCCTGAACCTGGCCGTACTGCCTCAACACTCTAAGCAGCATAAACCTCTCAATGATAAATCAAGTATGACCGATAAGATAAATTGACTGACACAAGAATGACATCTATGTGTCATCCTCTAACCATTGCTCGCAGTCAACATATGGCCACCATACCACCGACTCTAGATCATCCAACACTCTCCTCCAGTACTCCAACTTTCCTAGCCTAGGCTGACCAAGTCAATCGACATAGATGTGAACATAGGGCCTCATGGCTGGCTGCTGCCTCTCTCCCATTGGCTAATTGACTGCTATATGCTCCTAGGCCCAGACTTGGAGCAATGTGACCCCCACTGATAAACTCACTCCTCGCAGATAAAACACCTAGTGTAGATCATGGTGTAGATGGGCTAGCATACAACAACCCCATGCATATCTCGTCCCATGCACAATCATGCTCTCTAAGATCCTGCCCCATCCAACTGAGAGTCCCTTTGACCCACAGTCAGGACAAAGGAACCCTCTAATGAATCCAGCTAATATAGACAACAATGTGGCATATGCATCGACCATGTCCCTCCATGGAGTCTCATACCTGCATATATGGTCATTCTGAAAAACTCACCATAGCACATCAGTCCTGCCCCGCTCTTGTGCATCATATATGACCAGCTCTTCCACCACAAGAATCCACAAAATCTGATATACATCCTTTGGAGTCACTATGATCTCACCAGTGGGCAAATGGAAGGTATTATGCTCACTGTGCCATCTCTCAACTAAAACTGTCAATAACCCCTTGTTGATCTTGATCTGGGGCATATCGATAAGAGATGATAACCCACATCTTGCAATAATCGCTATCTCAAGCTGTGTCAAATGGTGAATCATATCCCAATTCCTCGGGAATCGCTCTTTGATCTGTAGACTAGTCAATGAATCCTATCATCACAAAATTGCAAGTCAGTCAATCAATCAACCAACATCAACCGACATCAATCAATCAATTCAAATCAATCAACCTCTCAATCTAATTAGCTCTGGTGAGACTTTGATCAAATCTCATGAGTATCAATCTATCATTCAACCTTGCCTATCATGAGGCTTATTGCATCAATCAAATGAACCTCGCCTATCATGAGGTTTATCAAATCAATCAATGCACCTTGCCTATCATGAGGTTCATCAATCAATTCAACCTTGCCTATCATGAGGTTTATCGGATCAACCAACCTATAATTGATCCTCGCCTATCATGAGGTCAATTATCATCATCCTATTATTGAATCTCACCTATCATGAGATCAATGGATATCTAACCTATCAACATCATCAATCATCATCAAATCACAGACTAATGCGATCAAGCATCATCGACATCAATGAGTATCAACAAGAAAATCATCAATCTAGCCTAAAACTTCACCAATGCGCTAGAATATTCTTTCTATGCGCTAAAAAACCCTATGCACTAGAGAAATTCATCAATGCGCTAAAACAAACCTTTAATGCGTTGAATTACTCTATGCGCCGAAACATTTCATCGATGTGCCGGAACAAAGTCTTGATGCACTAATTCATCACATCAATGCACTAATCTAATTGCCCTATGTGCTAGACTATTATATGCGCTAAAACAGTTCATATATGCGCTACTTCGGGTCACTTATGTGCTACTTTATCCTATGGACTATTTCATTTAACCTATGCATTACTTCGGGTCACCTATGCGCTAGCCTATCCTATGCACTAAAATAGAGTATGTATGCGCTATTTCAGTCTCGTAATACGCTAAAACATTTCAAAACCGAATTCAAACAAAAAAATGGAGGGAAAATCAAATGTACGAAATACGAGGCAATTTTTGGGGTACTCACTAGAGGTTCGTACATTGCTGGGCGGTTGTGTCGCCTGACTCGCTTGAACCGGTGCATGTGGTAGGGGATCACCATTCTGCTCCAAGTTTACTCAATCACTCTCACTCACAAAGTTTTCAAAATCACAAAATGCACAAATGAACTTTTTAATCAACCTTTTAACCTTTTAAGGTTAATTAAGTGGCATTTTATGGGATTGTTTTATTTTTATTTTTCAAAGAGGCTTTAATTAATCAGATTATCACCTGGTGGCTTTAATCTCATTTTTTGGGAGATAAATCGTTTTTGATGCATAAAATTTTGAGATCATCATCAAATCATCGAAAAATCATCAAAATTTTTCAAAAATTCTAAAAAATCCTAAAAATTCTGAAATTCACCAATTTATCTCCTGAGGGGGGCATATATCTGTCAATATTTGAAAATCAATGTATGGGGCATCAATTTTTTTTTCTCGGTATTGGTATCAAATTTTTCTTTGAAGCAACGTGTAAACACATTACTTCAAAGAGGGGCAAAATGTATACACATAAAATCAGTCATGACATTTAATTAATTAAATACTAGTTATTTAATTAATATTCGACTACGTATAAATAAATTCTTAATTTATTTATATTGTTCATATTTTCTAATTCTTCAAATCTAAAATCATATTCCTCTAATTTAATTAAATAAACAAATTTCATAAGTTTGTTTTATTTAATTAAGTTTCACTAATCCCAGATTAGGAATTCAAGCACATGTCTACAACTTTTTATGCCACCTCACCAAGGTCACATGAAATTAAATAATTCTAATTTTTAAATTAGAATTATCTTCAACCAATTTTTAAACACATGGCTTATTCCTCACACACTTCTTCAACCAACTTTCAAACACATGGTCTTTTCTTCCCACACTTTATTCTTCCATCCATTTGGCATGTTGCCTATTGGTCAAAAGATTCCTTCATCCATTTGGCATGTTGTTTTTGGTCAAAGGAACACCTTCTTGATTCTCTCCATCTCCACCGTTCATCCCTTTTATTCGAATTTGCACCGTAAATCATTGCCACATCACAAGATGTTTGAAAAAGCCTATAAATACAACTCTTTGCCATTGTATTTGGCATCCACATTTGAAGTAGAGTTATCATGCAGGAATATCGTTTGAGCATTGGAGCATTTTGGAGTCTTATAGTTACATTTCATATCATGTTTTGCATTATAGTTACATTTTAGAATCATACTTTGCTTCATAGTTGCATTTTATATCCCACTTTGCATCATAGTTGCATTTTAAATTAACATTTTCATAGTTAGCATTTGAGTATATGTAGAATCATCCTAACTTCATATCATAGCATTTACATTGTATAATCTAACACCATTATCCATTCATCATAGCATCCATTATCATTTTCATTATATAGTTTCATGTAGGAATTTAATTGGTTTGTATGTTGAATATTATCTCATTTCCTAAGTTGTCATTTTAACAACCATTGCGCACATAGAAATCTGAGGGCCAAATGGCTTAATAAATCTTTGGGAATAGAGGACAATGAGACGCTATTAAAAGATTTGCTTAACTCCAAAATAGAGTAGTTTACTTGTTTCAAATCTTTGATATAATTCGTTTCATTAAGGTTTGTGTTGATTTACTAACTTCCCACATTTCACACACACATATATAATTTAAAATTTCTTAGATCAAACTTCTCTTTACCATAATAACTTAAAATATAAATCATACTAATTAATTTATGCAACACAAAATTTATCCTTTTACAATTTCTTTTAATTTACTTAAAAAAAACTTTAAAACATCAAATTTCCATAATCCATACTGTATAGTGTGTTGTTTTTAAATTCAATTGCACGAGATTTGTGATCCAAAACATTTGAATCCAAAAAAAACACACTATAATTTTTTATTTTTTAAAATTTTATTTTATAATAAAAAAATCCTATAAATATAATACATGGACGTGCAATATATTCAAATGAACTACATTTCCGTCTATTGGTGTATTTAAATTAGCATCTCTATTTTACATTTTTTATTTTTCTAAATAAAAAAATTCTCATTTATTTTTAAATATTACATTTACTCCAATTTCCGAGTCTGCAAGTGCTAGTTATTATATATATTCTGTCACCAATTTTCGAGTCTGCAAAGCTTCTCTCAAAACTGTCAACTACTTGTAATTCGTGGTCTGTTATTGAAAATGAGACAATTCACAACATTTCAACGATCAAAATCAATCAGAGGTTTATATTCTTTTCCTTACCTCATAAATCTGCTTGCACTCTATTTTTAAACTCTAAAAGTTTGTTTTTCCTTTCAGAAATTTTAATTGCACGTCACATAATTTTCTTTTCATAATGGTTGTAACAGAGATAATTCTCTGTCTTCTAATTCCTGCAAACACTGAACAGTAATCCATAATTTCTAGTTTTTACGTCGTGAATTCTAACTTAAAATCTTCAATTCTAAATCACAAATTCTAATTTAAGTCGTAAACCTCATTTTCTGGTCATAAAGCCTAGACCCTAGGTTCTATTCTTGAACCCTAATCTCTACTTTCCAATCTTAAACAAAACCTAGCTTTAATCTTAAACTCTTATCCGGTATACTTTCCTGTATAGGCATGAAGACCATGTTCCTATCTCCATAGTCACCTCTTTTGGTGTCTATATTTATACATGGAATATTCCCGTACCTTGTTCATTTATTCATGTACAATGGTTTGAATGGTTTCCCTGTCTCTGTAGCAGTACCTGGATGACAATGCCTAAACCCTAACTTATTTTTAAACCCTAAATCCTAACTTATATATTCGAACCGAAATGCAATCTGTCCTTTTATTTTCTTTGTAAAGCATCTGATGAGATATGAAAGCAAACTACCGAGTTACTAAGGTAATTGGCAAGCCTGTAATTAGCCATTGCAATTTGGATTCACTTGAATATTTGGTTAAATTACAATTTACTCGAAAATTGTGGTTAAAGTACACAATGATATATCAAATCTAGGTGAGTAGTTGACAGGGCATTTTAATCATTTCAAAATTTGACGATCCAATTCACTTGAATATTTTGGTATGCATCTGTTTCATATATTTTTTCTTTCATTATTAGTGAAACACTGAAAATAGTAACAATACTTTACTAATGGGTTTTTCCATGGCAACCATGTCTATAACAATTGAAATACACAAGATTGAAATAAAATATGTTCCTGATAAATACAAAATTGAGTAAAAACATTGAGAGTAAAAAATTAGAAAAAAAAGACATACAGAATTCTTTTTAAGCAAATATATAAAACTTAAAAGTATGTGGGAGAACTTCTTTCATATAGAATATTTGGTTTGAAATCATTTAAGATTAAAAAGAGAGTGGGTCAAAAACAATAGACAATGATCTTGGAGAATCCGGCACTTTGATCATGACATATTCCATCTTCACCACAAGCTTCAGGACCTTCCAGAGAACACATGACATTCCACAAAGCTCTAACTCGTCATATATGCTGCACAAGTCTGATGTATCAGCCCTGTTCTGTGCAGCCGTTTTGCAGCATTTCCAGAAAATGACAAAACAGAGAAAATTAACCAACAGAAGGCAAGTGGTTGCATTTGTTGGTTCATTTCTTGTTACTGCTATGACGTACCTTCGTTTTGTTCATTTGCATATTAATTTAACATGGTTGTTCTTTGAGGTATTTAATAATAAGCAGCTCTAAGCAATGAATGAAGGCATCATACATCCAACCTTTGCATAATTAATCTTGCAACTTCAGTTCCAGCATTATGTCTCATTGTTCTTGATTCTCAAATTCTCTTGCTTGTCGATAACTCTTATTTGATATTTGAATTCTATCATGCTTTAATTTGCTTCTGTTTGTTGGCGTAAGAACTAGCACCTCTAGAGTAAGAGTTGATACGCACAGCCTATGCACACTACGCAATGAGTGCTCTTCAAATTAGGAGGGGAAGCTCCCTCGTTGTGCTTGACAAAGTATTTGCAAGGAAATAAACTAAACTAAATCCTGTCTTTTTGTTTCAGCTGTAGAGGCACAAGACTTTCTTGAAAGAACTTATACGTTGCAGCTGAGTTTTCTCTGGTTTTGCAGATCTATCAACTACAACTAAACTAATCTATCCAATCTCCTCAAGAAAATCAGAGCATGAGGAAACGGAGCAAGGTTATGACTAACTGACGATAAACGTGTTTAGATTCTCTACTTGAAGGCAAGGTGGCGCAACTATCATCTCAATCTAAACCAGCTTATTGGGCACAAAACAGATTTAAGAATTTACCATGACAATCTTATGAAACCCTATGTGGCATAACACTTGATCATAACAGTAAAGACTTACTAAACGACTTTTATCATCAAGATCTTTATGAAACCCTGTGTGGCATAACACTTGATCGTAATGATAAAAGAATTCACAAAACAGATTTATCTAAACTATGAGAAGATTCACCATGAAAATCTTATGAAACCCTATGTGGCATAACACTTGATCAGCATAGTAAATACTTCACAAAACGGTTTTATCATGACAATCTTACGAAACCCTGTGTGGCATAACGCTTGATCATAACAATAAAAGATTCACAAGACAGGTTTATCTAAACTATGGAAAGAATTCACCATTACAATCTCTTGAAACCCTATGTGGCATAACAATTAACTGTAATAGCAAAGACGCATGAACAGATACCAAAAGAGCAATATTGAGGGCAAGGTAGGCGTAGCATATATTTCTCTCTCAAGCAAAAGTTAATTACAAATGAGCAAAAGCTCTTATTTATATACATCAAGGTGTAGGGAACCCTAAAATCACCTTGTGTTAACTACAGTCTCGCAAATGCAAGCAAGATTAATTATTAAACCCTAATGAAATAAACTATACAGTTAACTGGAAAGCTACCATCAGTTAACTGGTACAAATAACCTAATTGGACAATATGCAAGTATGCACGTCCTTATTTAAAGCAAAGTTAACTGGACACTACCTTCAGTTAACTGGAAACCCTAACCCTAACTCCTGTGTTGATAATTCCAAGGATGAGATAAGCATGTGTTAAATCAGCAAGTGAACTCAAGACTGAAAGTCGAGTTAACTGCTGCTTATGACTCAAACCTCGAAATTAACTGCAGGTTTCAACTGGCAGATCACTCCATGTCAACTCGGTCTAACACTTCAACCAAGAACTCATCGATCTCTCTGTCTTCTGGCACTTTGATACTGTCTAAAGCAATAATTTGTCTCTTCAATTCTTGGTTGCCTACTTTGACTGTATGCATGCCATCTTTAACATCTTGAGTTGCCTTTCTGAAACTGGCTGAAATTATTGAAATGTGATCTAAAATCTGCATTGAGATATCACAAACATGCTTCTGAAACTCAGTTTGTACAACCTCGAGATCAGCGTAGGTACCATTCTCACGAAGATAATTGCACAAGATCTGAGTGACTCTGGCGGCTCCGTAAATGAAGTGATCTCTGTTTCTTTTGCAGCCTAATGCTTCATTATCAGCTACTCTGATGAAAACCTAAATTAAGACCGATTTGGTCTTGAATTCAGTCTAGTTGAACTGCCTTCTGAAAAACTTGCCCGTTGACTGTGAACATGGCTATCTTCTGACAACTTTCTCCGGAAAGCTAAAATGCTCTTGGTGAGGCTAAAAATAGCCCGTCAGAGGATAATCTTCACCAAAAATTCTGAGACATGGGTTTTGTCTAGAAAATGATTCTAAGACAACCCACAACGTCAAAATTGTGAAAACACGTCGTTTAGCTTGACATGCAAAGATTCTTTAGTCGAGAATTGCAGGGGTTTTAGAGCTTCTCGGGGCAATTTTTCATAAGAAAATCTGGAACATGGGTTTTGTGCACAATGGAATTCTGAACAAACCCAGATGATGCGATTTTCAAAAAGATGTGATTTTGGCCCACATGCAAAGAAATTCTCGGAAAAAAGCACAGAGCTTCAGAATGAAGGCTACGGGGCGATTTTCTCGAAAAAATCTAAGACGTGGGTTTTGTTGCAAACGCTGAAATATGCGAACCCTGATGATCAGATTTTGAATATGTGTTGAATTTCTTTGACATGCGAAGAAAGTACCTAAGGTGAGAAATAGAAGAAATAAGACAGAAGATAGAAAGTTTTGCTTGTCTGCTTCTGAAAAATCAGCCAATCTCTTTTCTGGAACTTGATGAAACCTGCATGCAAAGTGAAAATAAAGTCTGGAATCTTCTTCCTCTGCACAATCTGAATTCGTTGCTACGAAGAACGCTGAATTCTGACACCTGTAGCACCTTCAGCTTGCTGGTCGCTCAAGAAGAATATGAGCTTCAGAGCAAAAGATGATGCAATAATGGACGCCATTGCTGAAATGAATAGACTTTTATTAATGAAATTCGTACAAAGCATGAAATCCTTGAAAAATGGCACTTGGCTTCTTATTGGACCCCATCTTAGTTAACTGAAACTCAGATATGCTAAATAAATAGCCATGCATTAGGGTTTCCCTTTCGACACTTCAGTTAACCACTCTATGCGAGTTTGACTTCAGTTAATCATCTTCATTGAATTCGCCATCCTTCAAACTTGCTTTGGATTCACCAAATTGACCTAAGGCGTACCCTTTAGATAACTTCAGTTAGCAATCAAGAATGAGATAAAGAATTCGCCACATTCATGCTTTAAACAATTCTAAAAATAGCGACCCTTTTCAATCTTCAGTTGGCCTTCAAAAATGCGCCAACTTCACACTTATGCTTCAATATAATTCTAAAAATAACAACCCTTTCGGAACTAAAGTTATTATTCCTTGAAAAGTGCGTAGCTTCACAAAACTATGCTTCACTAAATATGGCGACCCTTTTCATGACTGAAGTTAACAACTTCATGCGCCATACTTCACTAAAAATGCTTCATGCTTCACAAAATAATGCTTCATGCTTCAATTCGTCCCTTTTGAACTTCAGTTGACATTTGATGAAGCGTCATCTTTACTAAAATCTTCACAATTTTGACCAAATTCGCCATGCATGCATACTTCAGTTGACATTCAGTAATAATCTTCAGTTAAACTTAACATGCAATCAAGTTAACTCAACATGCAAGGTAGTTAACTGAACATGCAAACTAGTTAACTCGACATGCAAACTGAAAGATCACTCCACATGCCAATAAACGAATTGAAGATGACAACCCAGAAATCGTTCAGTCTAACTGCAGTCAGAACTCCACTTAAAGCGTCCATTCAACTCACTTTCGAAAATCCAACTTTGAACTTTTGGGCGAATTCCAGACTTAGCCAAATTTCATGAAAATTTAGGCTAAAACCTCTACCGGGACCTCTGTTCATCCTCTGATACTGGTTGACATGACTTCTCTGATTGGCTGGCTGATAGGTGCATTGCAAAGCTGAGCAAAAACTGATCAAATGATATCTTGAGATTGCACATCATAAAACTGACATCTGAAGGCTCAAAAATCCAAGCGCCATCTACAAAAGCTGCGCTTTTTCTCAGACTTAGTCAATTTTCAACATCTACATTTCGTACGAAGGGAAAGACAAAATCCTTCATAACTTTCATTTTATCAACTTTCAGGACTGGATCTCAGGTTCACTGCGAAGCTGACATCATTCTACACGACAGATGCAAAGGCACATTTCCCCAGAAAACGTCATCTGAAGGGTGAAAAACAAGAGCGCCCCTTTCAAAAGTTGCTCTTTTCATTCCAGACTTAGCCATTTCTGGAAACGACAAAAATAATATAAAAACCTCGATTGCAGGCTGATAAGACATCTTCTGATCTGACGGAGACAGGCAACGGAAAGCTGAAAGTAACACGGACACATTAGGCATCTGAAATTATCAGAAAGAAAGCATTAAAGGCCTGAAAAGCTTAGGCGCCTTTCTCAAAATGTGCTCTTTTGCTTTTTCCTCTGATACTTTGACTAAGATTTAACCCCACGTTTGACCTCCAGTTCGAGCGCTTCAGCAACTCAGATTCACCCACTGACGGATGCGTTGCGAAGCTCGAACAAATGTGAGATAAACGTCCTGGATGGCATTCAGCCAAAAACCTACGTTTGGCACCTCAAAAAGATGGGCGCCTTTCTGAAAAGCTGCGCTTTTCTCCAGTGTTAGCCAATTCTTGCTTTCGCCTTGATTTGCACTGTATCTTCCGTAACTCGAACAAAACAGGTCCATTTGACAGGCTTGATAGCTCTCTGCGAAGCTGACGTGATGCCGGATAAATGTCTGCTGGAGGTGACAAACCCTAAAAACAGGATTTGGGCACCTAAAAGATAGGGCGCCTATTTCAAAATGTGCTCCCTCTCCAGAGATAGAAAATTTTGATGTTTTTCGTTCAGATTTTCATTTTTCTTAAATCTCTTCAGCAACAGACTGACATAGTACTGACACCAACTCCATATTTGAAAACCCCAAAAACGACCATTTGACAACACTTTTAACAAGATTAAGACTCAATTAAGCAAAATGCCTTAGTGAAGCAAAAATTTTGGTTTTGGGTACAACACTGTTCATAACACATTTGAATCTGTTAAGAGTATATTGTTCTCCAGGTATATGGTTAATCTGTTATTGCATTTGTTCACACACTCTCTAAAGATGAATGATTTATTATTTGGAGCCTCTTATACTGTGCTTGATGGAATCTTATAGGGCAATAGTTTCTTTTGGGGAGTCACCTTGAAAATAGTTTATGACATTATGTAGTGTGCACCCTATGTGTACACTGGCTAAAATGGCTCTTGGGAGGATTGCTTAAACCTTACCTAGGGCATCCAATGTAGACATACGCATATGGAGTGATCATCATACAGTTATCATTATGGACTTTGATCGTTTTGTGTGCAAATACCTTGGAAGGTTATTGCCCATCTCCCAAGGAAGATGTGCTAGTTCAACAATGTCTTTGCACATTTTACTTTACCCTAAGAAGCTTCTGATAACATAAACTTCCTCTAAGGAGGCCATTGTTGCTTCCCTCCTAAGATTTTAATTCTAACTACCCGAGTATCATATTTAGTTTGTATTTTTCGTTTGAGGTTGTGAATTTATAGATAGACATTAGGCTCTAAGCGAATTTTTCTTTTGAAGTTGTGAATATCAAAGTCAACCATTTTTACATGATGTAACTTCGAATTATCTTCAAACCCCTAAGTTTCAATATATCTTAAGTAGGTTTTGTGTGTTTTCATGAAGAGCTTATTGTAATTGTGCAGCTTCTAGATATGTTAGATAATCAATAGGTTAATCGTTAATTCTTATTAGGTATTCTGAGATTTGTGTGTGCTTCTGGAAGATGCTTGCATGTGATTGCAACCATGAAAAGCTTTATGTTTTTAAGTGAAGCTCACTTTGAGGCTATTGCTTTGATTTCCTCCCTGGTCGGAATCACTATGGTTTGAAGCTTGAACAGATGTCAAATTACGCATGGCCTATACATTGTGGGAGAAATATAAACCCAAATGCATTTATGTGCTAATTTTTCCTCATAACATTTGTTAAGTTTTTTATTAAATGATTTGATGTCTAACAATAAAGTAAAGATGTTTAATAATCAACTTTTTGACTAGCTGATATGGATGTATAAATTTAAATTAAAGATTCTTAATGGTTTTTATAGGAAATTTAATAGTTTAATTTTTTCACTTATCATTTTGATGACTTATTTGTGTAGAACTATTACAAGTAGAGTGCAATTCAGAGAACAGAAATGAAAATACTATGTAAGAGAAGATGATGAGAATGGCAAAACTTCGAAATATCAGTTTGCAGGATGCAGCACACATTTTGTTCCCAAGAAGGATGGCATTTTGTAAAGTTAAATGTTTCAGTTCTAAGCTTGAAGATGCTGCTCGAGAAGACAAGCTTGATTTCATGACAGCTTCCAAAATATTGTTTTCGTCTCCCTCAAAGCCAAAAAAATTTGGGTACGTCTTTGTCTTTTATCAGGAAACTTACTGTGACATTTTCCATTTGTCTTTTATCTCTTTGTAATTTTTTTTCTTGTGTTCTACTGATTAGAAATTACATGTTGCCCACTTGGAGATGATAAACAGCTTGCATCTGCACTTGCTGTGCCAATGTTTTGAAAACTTATAGATAAAATGCCTTATGGGAGGAGTTTAATGGATATGATTTATTGGTTTGCATGAGTATTCTGTCTTTGTTTAATCTTATGAATCTTTAGCAATGTTTCTTTGATTCGAGCTGCTGTGTAGCTTCGCAATGTACATTGTTGAGTTTTTGTATGTGCAAACTATGTCATACATCTTTTCATCTAGGAGCATATTAAACAATCTAGCTCAATATTCTTCCGTTATCCTCAATAAGTGACACTGTTTTACTCTAAGGAGCTGGTTTGGGTTTGTGGGTTTGGCAAATTTATTTTTTGGTTTGGGTTCATTTTGAGTTCATTTGTAAAAAAACATTTAAAAAATCACAAATATATATGCATATTTGCAGCCTAAAAGCAGGAATTAAGTTTATTGTTCGTTATTAAAATAATAAAATTATAATTCATTGTCATTATACATAACACAATTATTTAATTAATAATAATTATTTGCAGCCCTCCAAGAATTATCACTTTCAACATAAAATGAAAATAGCAATTTTCTTCCTGTGATGGTAATCAGGACAAGCATGTGGAAATGTGGGATGGAACATCATGGCAGAACATGCTTAACAGAAGAACTACAGATTCTGATGTTTACTTGTTCTAATTGAAGACATTAAGAAGAAGATTTCTATGACTATAACAATAGACATTGCTTGGAAAATGAGTATTCTATTTAGAATGAATTCTATCACATGGAGTGATAAAATGAAAATAGCAATTTTCTTCCTGTGATGGTAATCAGGACAAGCATGTGGAAATGTGGGATGGAACATCATGGCAGAACATGCTTAACAGAAGAACTACAGATTCTGATGTTTACTTGTTCTAATTGAAGACATTAAGAAGAAGATTTCTATGACTATAACAATAGGCATTGTTTGGAAAATGAGTATTCTATTTAGAATGAATTCTATCACATGGAGTGATAAATTTCTTGTCACCTGAATAACAGCAAGAGTTCAGAGTGAGATACAAATTGAAAAAAAAACATGAATAAGAGATAAAAAGTTACATATTACAGAAAGAGACAAATATTATTGGATTATCTTTTCAGCAATATTTTCAAATTGATAAGCGGCAATTAAATTTCTGGTCTTTTATGGTATTTTTTGCATGTGTGCGTCTGTGTGCATACATTTAGCTCATGTCTTGACATGTCATACCCACTATGTAACCAAGGATGCGTCCTTGGCCAAGATAGGGACATCCCCAACAGGGGACGTTTCGGGGACGTGGGGATGGGTTGGAAATGTCCCCATGCTGTCCTCAATTTTTTTTAAAAATCTGGAAACATCTTGGGGACATTTATGAAAGTCCCAGAAACGGTAGGGGACGGCTAGCCATTCCTTACGACCCAACAATTTTTTGTTCCATTTTTTTTTAAAACACAAAAGTAAAAAAATGAATTTGTTGGAGGAAAAATTTGGCTTTATGCTTTGACATGTGGACTTGTTGCCATCACTTCTGAGACCGACACCAACAAAGACAATGAGAATGGCCACCAAGACCATTCTAAGGATCTTGGTCCACTAAACATGGCAATGTGAGCTTCTGTGGCAATCTAACTACTGTATTTTCTTACTTATACATCATCAACATTCTAGTGTGGTGTGATAATCATTGTGTATCCAACTAATGATTTTCATTTGTAGTCAATAAGGCATCCTGGACACAAGAGTGAATAGGTTTTATAATCATTTTTAATCAATATCATGTTAGTTGGGTTATGCAAGTATGAATCTGTAATGCCCCCTTTTGGGTTTGCCCTAGAATCACAAGTTTAATGTAGTTAGGGTTATAACTTATCAATTAAATGCTTTAAGTAAGATAAATCTTGGTTCTTGTAATCATGTTAGATAACATATAATTCTACCAATGACTCAATAAGAGTTAGGGTGCATATAATGCATATATATTATCAATCAACCCATTTGAATAGATTATTTAAGAAATCAAGAATCAATAGTGCTATTCCCATAGTCCACCATGACGGTGTTGAAGAGGAAGCATGTTAGAGTGCCCTAACTTCACCACATCTAAAGCCCAAGAGTGTGAGTAACCATACTCAACCCCTTGGCCCCAAGGGGCAGGACTCTTGTCCATCCAGCATGAGGTGAGCTACTTAGAAGGGGAAGTTACACCTGCATCCCTTAATCATTACTCCTCATTAAGACACCCTGACTTCACCTCGTCTAAGCCCAAGAGCGCGGAGTATCCATACGCGACCTCTTGGCCCCAAGTGAACTCTTGTTGCTCCAACATGAGGTGGGCTACTTAGAAGGGGAAGATGCGCCTGCTGACCTTATTGAGGTTCCTCCCTAACCCTTTCATGATCACTTATAGGAGATTCAAATGAATAAATGATTACAGAGATTAACTGCTATCATCACAAAGAATTGATAGACTATATATTCCATTATAAGATATAGACAGATTATCTTGCATACCACAATTGAATAATGCTGCTGTAATCTACTGATATTTCTAATCTGATTGATATATCAGAGTTGCAGATTGCTCGATCTTCTAATAGATGTTGATAGAACTTGTATTCCCCTATTCGATCTGTTTTTAATATTCAGAAGATATTGCTTAAAGAAAAACAAATAGATTAGATCAAATGAATAATTACTAATAAGGATTAATAATTGCTGCAAGCATCATTATTGCATGATCGTATATGAAGGATCGGAGGGAGATGACAAAACTGAAAACAAACAGATAAACAAAACATTACATAAATACTCAGAGCTTCAGCTCATTCATTCAATACCATCATTACATCCTACATCTCCTTAACCAGATGCATATCCCTACAGCTTACAGCTCTGCAGAGCTGGACTCATTTGAGAGTACTTACAACAATACAGACTCCACCAATATATAGACTATCAAACATTTACAACTAATAGTCAATAGCTAACAGTCAACAGACTGGAATAGCTGGAATAGATAGGATCAAATCTTATATAATTCCTTGTCTTTAATACTGAGATATGGAGGCTGATATGGAGAGGACATGAGAAGACAAGTTAGCTGAACAATCAATAAGGTAGTTGAGATTAGATATTCCAACAGTATATATATATATATATATATATATATTTCTAATTTTCAATCTCCCTTATTGCAAATTAGTTATTATGAAAGTAACTATGCATATATGTATATGCTTATCATATATATATATATATTAAATTCAAATGCATATCCATCTCTGATTATATCATCTGCTGCTGCTTATCCTAATGCAGGCTTATTCTCATTGCCTCCATTTAATGTTCCTTTTACCTCTCTTTCAAATCTGCATATACCTCTTTTAGATCTGCATATATCTCTTTCAGATCTGCATATTTTTATCTTTTAGATCTGCATATTATATCTCTGATGGTTTGTCGCCTTTATCTTCAATTATATATCCTCATATCTCAACGATCGGGCACACCTCTTTGAAAAGAGATGTCCTTTTAAATGGCAATGTCCTTTTGTTGAGGAAGGATTGCTTCCTTATCGCTGCTCATTCAACATTAATATTGATGCCTAAAGTCTTTAATTACTACCTTCAATCAATCGCTGCCCTCACATTCATAATATTAATCTCTGCCTTTGGTAACTAATCACTGCTTTTGTATCCCTTCACATTCTACATTTCCATGATATAGTCGTTGCCTTTAATATTACTGTCTTTTAATATGGAATTGCTACCATACCAATCGCTGTCTTCTCATAATTGCTGTTTGTTTACTAATTTTATATTAATATATTATATGCTTATTTTTATATTAGTTTTATATATGTATATATATTTTGATATTTATAGTATTATATTATAATGATTATAATTATAATAATATTTAACTTTTAAGTTGTTAATATTTATATTGTTATTTATTTAATTTATTTATTTGCTTTATACTTTAGTGTTGCAATTTCGGGGGCATGACAGGATCTTGTTTTTAGGTAGGGCTTTTGCTGGTAATTGAATTTGATATGGCCTATTATACAGCCTCTAGCCATGAAGTAAACTTTTGTTTTAAGAAGAAGAATGTTAGATTTGCTTAACCATTTCCCAAAATGACCTTTAGGGTTTCTAGTTTATGTTAGTGAATCTGTTCAGCTGGCTTATGTGACCAAGACACTCTATGCATTGACCAATGTATTGAATAGCTTTGCTATATATTATATTTTTCTCCTAGCCCATCAAAATATCTGTGTTTCTGCAGTTTCATGAAATCAAATTTCACGAACAAAAGAGATATTTGACTGGATAAATTCAACAAAAAAGCTTGTTTCTGCAAGAACGTATATCATTTTATCTATGTTGCCAGTTTGGGTTTGACCGTTCGACAATTTTTTTGTATTAATACTATGTCAGTAATTCAACAAAAATGCTTGTTTCTGCAAGAAAGTATATCATTTTATCTATGTTGCCAGTTTGGGTTTGCTGTTTGACAATTTTTTTGTATTAATACTATGTTATTGGATCCATTGGCCAAGCTGCCAGATCTGGGTCCATTTCATGCCGGATTCGTGATCTGGTTCGGTGAGGCAAGGATCCATTATGAAGATATTTTTTTTGTTTTGGGCGTTCTTAATGGTTAGGGCATCCAATATGAAGAGGAAAAATAAGGAGATAGAATAATAGAAGGCATTGTTTGTAGGTAGGGTGCTCGAATATATAGTTGCGTAACAAATGTTCGGCGAGCTTCTCATTTCGGGTTATGTTATTGGATCCATTGGCCAAGCTGCCAGATCTGGGTCCATTTCATGCCGGATTCGTGATCTGGTTCGGTGAGGCAAGGATCCATTATGAAGATATTTTTTTTGTTTTGGGCGTTCTTAATGGTTAGGGCATCCAATATGAAGAGGAAAAATAAGGAGATAGAATAATAGAAGGCATTGTTTGTAGGTAGGGTGCTCGAATATATAGTTGCGTAACAAATGTTCGGCGAGCTTCTCATTTCGGGTTTCAATTTGATGGAAGCAGCAATTTCCTCTCACCTCTCCCGAAGGAATGGAAGCATCGAATGAGGTCTTAAATAAGTTGCCTGCTCTTCTACCTGCGATAGTCGAGCATGGTTGAAATATTTATATTCATATTATAACATTATATTAGTAATATATATAATAAAATTATTATTAATAAAAAATAATATTATTATTGTTATATGTAAATTAAATTATTAATATTGCCGATATTTGTATAGTGTGATGGTTAAGTTGTCGTGTTGTTGTTCTTGCCATCAAGGTTCAAACCCCATTGGGGTGTTATTGTTGAGTGTTTAATTGGGGGATGAGGTCCCCCATTTGCAACCTCATTGGTTCAGAGCTCCAGGTCAAAGGCGTTACCCCTAAAAAAGTAAAAACTTATTAATATTTATATATCATAATATTATATTATATATTATAAAATTTAAAATATTATAATATTATATTATATATTATAAAATTTAAAATATTATAATATTATATTATTTATATTTATATATTATTATATAAATATTTATTAAATTAATAATTTTTTTATTATTATATTATATATTTACATGTTTTTTGTATAGACAAACTCAAAACGAACCCAAACCTCCAAAAAGTTTTGCTGGATCCACGAACCAAATCTGTGAACCAAATCCACAAATTGAACTAGAACCAGTAACTTAGTATTAATATAAATATAAATATATTAACAATAGATTAATTTATGAATATAACTATTTAAATATATTTGTGAAACAAGAAACATATTTTATATCCATTTATATAAATATAGATATCAAAGTTATCGGTTTTGGTTTGGGTTCAAGGGTTCAGTTCGTGGATTTGATCAAAATTTTTTTGGGGTTGGGTTCGTCCATACAAAAACATATAAAAATAAAAAATATATACATATTTACAATGGTAATTAAGTTCAAAATACCACACATAGCATCATATATTGTAGAATAAATAAAACCACCATAAAAATAAAAAACATTAGAATGTTAATTAGTCAAACTTTAATGTCATGATATATATTATATATTAAAATTAACTACATTGCTGCATTTGTCCTTGCAGGTAAGCATTAGGGAAGATTGTCCAATTGGATGACGATATTATAGATAAAGACTTGTAGGCAAACTTGGAAACTTGGACTTGGAGAGTAAATGACAAATCAAATGAATTCAATGGGAGTTTGGGGGCAATGCCCCAAATGGGTTGAGGGGCAACGCCCCTCGTAGGAGTCTAGGGGCAACGCCCCTAGCGGGGTTGAGGGGCAGTGTCCCCGGTGTGCTCCTTGTCGTGATGTAGAGCGGGGTTGAGGGGCAGTGTCCCCGGTGTGCTCCTTGTCGTGATGTAGGGCGGGGTTGAGGGGTAGAGCCCTCACCACCAAGCACAAATGAAGACCTCAAAAACCACACAAACCTTAATGGCGTACATCATTTTGCATTCACAATAAGACCCAAATTAAGACCTTCAAAGCCACACAAACCTTCATGGCGGACATAATTTTAGGGTTGGGGGGCTTTATCTAATATTTTTATGTCTAAAAAAAGTAAAAAAAATTAAAAAGTCAGAACCTTTTTGAAATACGCCCTGGGTCCGCCTGGGTTTGGCAGGGCTGGACCCTTAGGCTGTGGGCTGGACCTTATCCGGGCCCATAGGGTACCAGACCCGGACCCGGGCTGGACCAGACCAGGACCCAGGCCTAGGTACCTATGGACTGGTAACATAGATAAATATGAAACACAAAATATAACAATATAAATATATATATTAAAGGGAGATACTGTTACAAAATTGCAGCGTTCAGAGGTTTCAATAAGCCATCAGTGGCTAAATATGAACATTTGATGAACATTGATGAACAAAGATTGCTATGTATCCAGAGATTACAAAGGATTCAAAAACTGCAGATATATAAATGACCTGCTTATAACAAATAGCATTGATGAAAAAGCTAAAGAAGCATATGTAGAGCAGCATCTATTCTGTTCGCTGTTTTATTTCCTGCATAGAGGCCTCCTAAGGTAAATATCATTCGAGAATACTGTTATTAATATTCTGTTCTGTTCTGTTCTTTTTGCTGTTTTATTTCCTTATATGATGATTGCCTTATCGATGCTATCATATGGATATTTGAAATTTTCTATATTTTAATTTTTTCAAAATTTCCCTATTTTTTTAATAGCCGTTCCTGCTGCCCCCTAAAAATGGCCTCCCTGCTGTCCCTGTCCCCGAAACGCATTCCCCCGTTCCCTGCCGTCCCTGTCCCTGAAATGCGTCCCCCTATCCCCTTCTGTCCCTGTCCCTGAAATGCGTCCCCCATCCCCTGTCGCCTCCATCCTGGAAAATTGGGGTAACATAGCATATCCGTGGTTTTCTAAAAATCTGGGGTATTGGATATTGTGTTCACATCCACATATGTAAGTGCACAAATTAAGATAAGCAACTGGAAGTAACATGCCTGTATAGAGAGCTACTTTCAAAATTGGAAGATTTTTCCCTAGATTATACCATTCTTAATTTGTTTGCTTTTAATTTACCAGAAATACAGCTATTGTAAATCAAATGCCTCATTAAAATGCAGCTTTTGTCCTGAAATTGGTCATATATTATACATTTTGGAGGGAAATCTAATGCAATTTTTTATCCAGGTTTGACTTCCATCTGGTGCAATTTTTCTTTGCATGCCTTCCTTCACTGGGTAATTCTCTTTGCTATTGCCTTCTGAAAACATGAATTTCCCTTCTTGTAAATGCCGATAACCTATTATAGTAACATTTGAGAAATACTTTTTCCCCTATATAATTGAACAGGACATTGTTGTAATTTCTTTGCCTTCTTGGATGCTTTATAATTTACCATACTTGAAAGAGTTTTGTACTGGGTAAAAGAATGCATTGCTGCTGTTAATGTTTGTTGTATTAGTTTTCATCAGATATTTTGCTAAAAGATTGATTTGTTGTGATTTGGTAACAGCTGTGTATTTGGTTGCACAATATGCACGTTATGACATAAGAAGGATGGAAGCGGTAATGGAAAATATTCCACCAAATCTTCTCTTTCATTTTCATCACCTATACAATAATTTTCATGAAAGATGTCCTTGAATCCAAAGTCACATCTACGAGTACTCTTTGATGTCTTATGGTTATTCCCTTTATGGTTGTGATTGGTTAATGCAAGAGCAATTTCGTTTTTGTGGAAAATTTGATTTATTTAGTTACAAAAGTTGCAGGGAAACAAACAAAATGGATTGTAGCAGGTTTTCTCTATATTTTCTAGCAAGCATGTAAAATTTAAAATTTGAAAATATTATTGCAACACCCTAATGAAGTGATGACAAATAACTCTCTCAATCCTAGTGTGATTTTTGGAAGCTGCCATCGGTTATGTGCACTAGATGATAATTAGTGCATGCTCATTATGCAGGGATCTTCATCTCAACATGCATATTACAAACACATGGCTTGACTTTCTTGATTGATCCTTACCAATGATATACTGCTTTGTTTATGATTCCTTAAGGAGATAGTTAATTCTGTGATTTCTGTGACTTGATCTTACACTTTGTTGAATCTCAACATACAATCCCATGAATTGTCATGCTTGAGGTTCCTTTTCAATGAATAGACTGCTTTGTTTATGAATTCTTCAGGAGATATTTAATATTGTGATTTATACGACTTGACCTGACACTTTGTTGAATGGTCCATGGACTCTTTGCAAACATGCTAATTGACTATCATGGAAGAGATTGTTGCTGCAACTTTGCACCTTCTATCCTTCACCATTATTCGTGTTTCTTGATATACTAGTGAATGGTGTTCTTGGGAATATGGCCTTTTACCCCTTTTTGTCATTATGTCTGTTTGTTATAATGTAGCTTCTGCTTCTACCCCAAGGAGGCTCATTGAATGTGGCATTGACTGCCACAAGCGTACTAGATAAAATTAGTTACCAGAATTCCATATGCACCCTTTCTGATCCAGTGCAATTTTCCAAACTCAACTCCAGCATTGCCAAGCCCATTCTCATGGTCTGCTGTAAAGCTGACTCATGTTTTATGGTCTGCCAGTTTTCCTAAGTTCATCAATCCACATGCACCAGATGCTGTACACATGTTTCCATTAGCTAAGGGCAAGTCGAGCATAGTGGACATGGTGCCATCGAAGCAGCACCAAGCCTCATTGCAGACTTCATTATTGGTTTTCTCAGGTTCTAGACACCTACAAATCAGATCACTAAGGTCCCACTCATGACAAGAGGTAACACCAATTGCTGTTAGTGTTGCTTCATTCATCCTTAAAGGGACAGAGCTCTCCAAATGATTTGAGGGATTACACTTATGGGGTGAGGGGTCGTGCACCTGGTTTGATGCTGTTTGGCCTGACTGCAAATGGTGAAGAGTCACATGGAAGCTCAACATTTTCTATTTCATAACGGTTTTTTAATCTTAACAGC
>VDFB02364713.1:49429-85284 GCA_007258455.2 Sequoia sempervirens
CAGCAGTTGATTGGCACGCCAAGGAATACGCAAAGGTCAAAGAGAGGTCAAGTAGAGTTATTCAGAACAGTATACTTTACCTCGACAGCAAGAAGACAAGGAGGGTAAGTATGCCCAGAGCAGAGCTACTAGTAGTGGTGAATCCTTCGCTACCTTCCTCATCAAAACCTAAACAAAAGAAAAGGAGTAACCCTCCTAAGAAAGGTCAAGCGCCAAATAATTCTAAAGGGCAAGGCGCTTTGCCATCAAGCATAATAATACCTGAGCTCCCCGATGACAGCCGCCACCATAGAGCCAGCTTTAGAGTTCACTAATACCGGTGGTTCAGCCTCAAGTTCCTACATCAATTCCAGAGCAGTCGCTAGTCCCAATTCACATTGAATTGGATTTAGACTCTCCACCTCGCAGTGGGTCCTCTACACATTCACTTTCATCGCAACCTCCTGTTGCTAGTACAAACCCTTCTAGTAGTATTAGCCGAGATCAATCTTGGATCGAAGCTCAGCTTGGAAGGAAGAGGAGGCAGCCATCCTATGTTCTTAATCATTTCGATTTTCATGAGGTTTATCAGGATGCGCCAGACAAGAGGGTCAAGAACATGGTCCACGTAGAGAGGAACACTGACATGGAGATTGTTGTCGAGACTGCTGTACCTCCACAGGGGAAGAGCTTGGTTGAGTTGGAATCTCAGGATTTTGAGGTTCTCACAGTCAACCTTGGTCGTAGCACACGCCAGACCCAGGTTGATCTACTGCAGGTTGCTATAGACAGTGCCAGGGATAGAATACTGAAGGATGGAGAATATAAGGCAGCCCTCAAGGCTGAAATCAGACAGCTTCGTCAGTATATTTCTAGCCTTGTACATAGACCAGAGGTCATCGCCACACTCCCACCGATGGTTGAGCCTCTAGTAGAGCAAAGCCAACTTAATCACTTAGTTGCATATGGTAAGCGTTTGGATGAGTGGGAGGAGGAGTTCATTGCCAGAGGTCGTGCTATGCTCACAGAGTTATATCAGTTGCGGTATAATGCACGAGAGCTCCGTATTCGTCTCCAGGATGAGGAGCGAGATATGGCGATTAATAAACCCCAGAATGAGATTATAATTGCTCACCTGAGTGTGGCATATGATGCAGTCACAGATGTAGAGGATAGGGAAGCTATCTACTCTTGGAAAACACTGTTGGTTTTCAAGGCAAAGATAGAAGAGACTTTGGCGTCAGAGTTGGCTGAGAGTAGAGAGCACGTTACTAGTGCACTCTGGTCGGTGAGAACTTTGGTTTCTCGCTTACCGTGTCGATATCAGATTGAGGGTGGTGCCTACGTTGAGCTTACCAATGTTCAGTCAGAGCTTCAGGCACTCATTCATACCATTTTCAATGGGGAGACCGTTGGTTGTAAGGTTACTCAGCTTACAGTCATTTTAGCATTGTTCGATGAGGCAACAAGGAACAGAGGTGAACTTCAGTCTCAGATCATAGCTGGTGAGGATATGCAGCAGCGACATAGCATTCTTCGACAGAGTCTCATAGCTCCAGATAGTGATACAGTTAACAATCTCGTTGAGGGATTGATTGCTCGAGATCACGGATAGTAAACTTCAGTTCCCACCTCTCAGGATAGACATTACACACAAGAGTTAAACTTTGCGTTATCTTCTCAAGTTAACCCGTTGTCTCATCACATGCATATCTATTTTGAGATTAGCTTTACACACTTGGAGTTTCATTTAGGGTTTTCGTTAACTGATGATAGTCTTCCAGTTAATTCGCTTTCAATAAGGACGTGCATGCTTGCACAATTGTCCATTTTTAGATTAGATGTTTCGGTTAACTGATGGTAGTGTTCCAATTAACTGTATAGTTTGCTTAATTAGGGCTTAGCAATAAATCTTGCATGCATTGCAAGTCTGTAGTTGAATCAAGGTGATTTTAGGGTTCCCTACACCTTGATGTATATAAATAAGAGCTTTTGCTCATTTGTAAATGACTTTTGCACGAGAGAGAAATATATGTTGTGCCTACCTTGCCCTCAATATTGCTCTTTTGGTATTTGTTCATGCGTCTTTACTATTATGATGAATTGTTATGCCACATAGGGTTTCATGCAATTGTAATGGTGAATTGTTTCCATAGTTAGATCAAATCTGTTTTGTGTTCAATAAGCTTGTTCAGATTGAGATGATAGTTGTGCCACCTTGCCTTCAAGTAGAGAATCTGCACTTGGTTATCGTGTGTTGTTGTGAATAATAAACTTATTCGGATTGAGCTGATAGATGTGCCACCTTGCCGTCAAGTTGAGAATCCATATTCAGTTTATCGTGTGTTGTTGTTACCAATAAGCGTGTTTAGATTGAGCTGATAGATGTGCCACCTTGCCTTCAAGTTGAGAATCTACACTCGTTTATCGTCTGATAGTCAAACCTTGCTCCGTTTCCTCATGCTCTATTTTTCTTGAGGAAATTGGATAGAATTTAAGTAATTTAGTTGTAGTTAGTAGTCTGATAACCAGAAAATACTCAGCTGCAACGTATATAGTTTTCGAGAATGCCTTGTACCTCTATAGCTGAAACAAAAAGACGTGGATATAGTTTAGTTTATTTCCATTTGCAAGTACTTTTGTCAAGCACAACGAGGGAGCTTCCCCTCCTAATTTGAAGAGCACTCATTGCGTAGTGTGCATAGCTGTCTGTACCAATTCTTACTCTAGAGGTGCTAGTTGTTACGCCAACAGTTTTCTGGTGCCCACCGTGGGGCACGAGGCCTCGAAAACTTCATGTCACGGTTATGACTATCTTGCGTCCTACTGCTCCAGTACAACAACTAGCACTAAGTCCGCCTGTTATACAGCCGAATTTAGTCTTCATCGAAGCAGAACAGCCAGATATTATCAGTAGCTTTCGCATGTTTATTTTTGAAAATCATACACCTACCACTCAGTGGAGAAACGCGGCTACAACTCTGGATAAAGAAGAAGAGAAAGCAAATCTTGCAGCAGGTAGACCAGTTTTGCCACCTCCCGCGTGGAATTAAGCATCCTGGTGTATCGAGTTTATATTAGAAGAAGGAGAGGTAATCCTCTCATTTAGCCAGATCCTGTTTTCCAAGAAGCTCCTGATCAATTTACTGAATTAGAAATTTTTGAAGAAGAGATACCCATTCCAATTGCAGAGATGGGTGATCGTAACAATGGTGATCATAACAATGATGATCACAATAATAACAACGGTCGTAATGGAAGAAACACAAGACGTCCAGCTCCCTTGCCTTGGGGCGACAATATTGGACCGTTGGCTCTACGAGGACATCATGAACTACCCAAGGGTTCACGCAAGTTTTTCCCGAGATTTCAAGGCGATGGTTCTAGACATCCAGATGAACATCTATCAGCATTCACGGCGGCTTGCTCTGTTTTGCATGTTGCGCATGAGGACATTGCCGTACGTCTTTTCGTGGAAACTCTTGAGAACAACGCAGCAAACTGGTTCAATAATCTTGAACCAGGAATTATCACCAGTTGGGCCGTCATGAGTGAGAAGTTCTTGGCAAGATTCAAGCCTGCCGAGGACAGGCATAGATTATTTGCACAACTCTCAAATTCAAAGATGGAGAAGCATGAACCGATGAGGGAATTCGTGGCAAGGTTTAATCGCCTTGTTACACGCCTTTCTCATACTCTGAATCCATCTGATGAGATTTTGATGAGTTCTTTCATCAACGCGCTACCGTCAGAAATTGCCTTTTTCCTAAAGATAAGCGAAGAAGATGATCTACAACACCTTCAGGAGGAAGCTATTAAGCTTGAAGATAACATGATTACAAGCGGGAAGATGAAAGATGATTCGATTAGGCCACTCGTGCAAGCGTCGGCCAATCCATTGCTACAAAAGGTAGCAAATGAGGTGACAATACTAAAGAGACAGTCACCACCTCAAGGGCAACCAGCCTTGCCCGCACCACCACCTTTTCAACCACAACAAGCGTACCAGCCAAGAAGGAATAATTTTCAGCCGTACAATAATTTCAAGTCAAAGTTTCCGCAAGGATAACCAAGACAAAATAATGAAGCTGAGAAGGCTACGGTCTTTTGCACATTCCATGATTCAGCAGAGCATACCAGGGCTACTTGTCCAGAAAATCAAAGAATGAATCAGCTCATGGGATTTGCCGATTCTACTCCTAGTTCAGACTTCATACCTTCCAGTTCAAATGTCGTTTCTACACAGACAGACGAGTTTGATGGCGACTCCGCAACGGGATATTTTGATCGAGAACCCGTTAATGAAGAAGAAGAATCCTGACATTTTTCTCTTGCAGTGAATCACGAGAATATCACCTCACCTGTGTTCACACGTGCTCAGCATTTCAAAGCACAGAAGGAGGAAGAGGAAAGGCGGAATTTGAATACAAAAGCAAAGGAAGTAGCTTCTACTTCTAATCAAAAACCTTCACAAGAAAATATCTTGCCAGCGACTTTAGATACGTCTTCAGCAAGCTTTGACATCGTGTCTTCCATGATGAAGACAAAGGTACAGACATCTCAACTGGAGTATTTACAAGATCATCCAGAACAGCTGGATAGAATCTTGAATGTTCTTAAAAAAAAGAATGTCGTTCAGCCGACATTATTACAATCATCAGTTCCTGCAGAAGAGAAGCCTAGGCCTTTCTATATATCTTTATATATAGGAGGTTTTAAGCTGAGCAATTGCATAATTGACAGTGGAGCTTCGGACAACGTTATGCCCTTACAAATTATGAACGCGTTGGGACTTTCATGCACCTCGACTCAGGAAAAGTGTTATTCACTTGAGTCCAAGCCGGTGCCGTTAGTCGGTCAACTCAAAGATGCGCAAGTGAGGCTAGCGTCATGTCCAGAGAAAAAGATCATGATGACTATCCTAGTAGTTGATATTCCTACCAGTTACGGGATGTTACTTAGTCGAAGTTTCTGCAAAGATCTTTGAGGAGAAATACAGATGGATTGGTCGTTCGCGACAATCCCATTGAAGAAAGGCACTTTCAAGTTGGAACCGGAAATGAAATCAAAGTTCATAGTGGTGAAGTCCCAGGACCCACATGCTCAAGTGTTATATCAAGACACGGGTCTAGGAACATATGCTATGGTGTCCAAAGTGACGGAAGATTGTCAGAATTTTGCACTTTCCACCGAATTGTCAGACGAAGAATCGAAGATGTGGACGATGCAGTTTGATGGCAGTTGTTCGACTTCAGGTTCCGGAGCGGGAGTAGTGATTATCTCTCCCGAAGGTTGTTTATATCCTTTTGCATATAGGTTGCAATTCGATTGCACTAATAATACTGCAGAATATGAGGCGCTTTTGTTAGGTCTTCAAAACGCAAAGGATATGGGGATCAAGCTGCTTCAAGTTGAAGGAGATGTAGAGCTGATCGTTAAGCAGGTCAGAGAGCAATTTCATGTTAAAAAGAATCGTCTCCAAAACTACAGGCAGAGGGTATGGAATGTAATCAAATGGTTTGATGCATTTAACATCAAATATATTTCAAGAATGAACAATAGCAAAGCTGATGCTCTTGCAGTTTCAACCGCTCTTTTTATGCCTAACTCTGACTTTCGTCAGAATTCATTTGCTATTGAGCTAATTTACAGACCAGCTGTTCTGATAATTCAGACAACTGGCAAGTCTTCAGTGACGATGAGGATATCGAAGAATTTCTCGTCATGGGAGACAACTACAAAGAATTGTTCTTTGAAGGGAGTTCAACTCCTTACAAAGAGTCAATTACTGAAGAATCCGAGGTTATAGAATTTGGAATCATACAGTTGAAAGGAAATCGGATTCCTAAAGGTTTTGTATCCTTAGAGGATATTTTTGACAGGCATGATCGTTACATCCAAGATCAGAAGAGGTTAGGGGTGAATACTTCATCAGAATATAGTCAAGTCAACATAGGTACTGAAGACAAGCCACGGCTTGTGAATTTGGGAAAATGTTGTACTCTTGAGGAAACTGAGAGATTTATTGCCTTGTTCAAGCAGTACAAGGATGTTTTTGCCTGGTCATATGAAGATTTAAAGGTCTTCACACCCATTGAATTGTCTCACACAATTCCGCTGAAGTCTGAAGTTAAGCCTTTCAGGCAGAAACAGAGACATTATAATCCGCGAATTCAAGATACTATCTACGCGGAAATTCAGAAGATGGTGGACTCGAGAATAATTTTTCCCATTCATCACTCCACCTGGGTGTCAAATATCGTTCCTGTGCGCAAGAAGAATGGAGAAATCAGAATTTGCGTTGATTTCAGGAACTTGAATCAGTCGTCCTTAAAGGACAATTATCCCTTACCTATCATGGAGCATACATTGCAGACAGTTACCGGATCAGAAATGCTATCACTTCTTGATGGTTTTTCTGGCTACAATCAGATTGCAGTGGCTGAGGAGGATCAAATCAAGACAGCATTCACCACGCTGTGGGGAACGTTTGCTTATGAGAGGATGCCTTTCGGCCTTATCAACGCCAGTGCTACTTTTCAAAGAGCCATGGATTTAGCGTTTGGGGATCTTAGGAAAAAGATCATAGTCGTTTATCTTGATGACTTAACCGTTTTTTCAGATAAACGGAGTGATCACTTTTCACACCTTGTGAAAGTGTTCGAGAGATGCAGGTATCACAAAATATCTTTGAATCCGAAGAAGACAATCTTTGCGGTGACGGAGGGCAAGTTACTTGGCCATATCGTTTCCAAAGAAGGTACCCGAATAGATCCGAATCGGGTGGATTCAATTAGAAACCTATCTCTCCCTACAAGCAAAACGCAGGTGCACTCCTTTTTCGGTAAAGTTAACTTTATCCGAAGGTTTGTACCTGATTTCTCAGAGCTGACAAAGGAGATTTCAGCAGCAATGATGAAGAAGACGTCTACTTTTGTGTGGACGAATGAAGGCAAACAGGCCTTTATTAAAATCAAAGAAGCTATTGCAAATGCGCCAGTGTTAGTTCGACCTGACTTTCAGAAGGATTTTATTCTCTACTGTTATGCGTCGGAACATTCACTGTCTGCCATTCTGACACAGAAGCTCAGCGAGGAGGGAGAATCTCCTATTGCTTTTATGAGTGCTAATTTTAAAGATGCTGAGATGCGTTATTCTCAGATTGAGAAGAATGCTTATGCTGTTGTCGGAGCTGTCAAGAATTTTAGATTTTATCTTTTGAATTCACATACAACGGTGTATGTCACCGATCCAACAGTCAAAAGTGTGCTCACCCAGCAGGAGATGGGCACAAAAAGAGGAAATTGGATCGCGAGGGTTCAGGAATATGATCTGGATATTAAGCCAACTAAGCTTGTTCGCGGACAAGGACTTTGTTGGTTATTGGCAGAAGATGGAGATCGTAAATTCAAGAGCAATGGTGGAAATGATTCAAAACAAAAAGTTGAAGAGGACCTTCCTTTGGTCCTACTTGTTAATTTTGCGGAAGAATGGTACACACCTTTGTGGTATTATTCAACGTATGGAGAATGTCCACGTCACATGGACAAACAGTAGAAAAGAACACTGAAATTAAAAGCACAGAATTTCATGCTTGTTAACTACATTCTGTACAAGCGTGGCCTTGACGGAACCTTTCTATTATGTGTCGGAAAGGATCAACAACGAAGATTGTTAGAAGCTTTTCATAATCAGGCGTGCGGAGGACACTTTTCATCAAGGGTCACTGCATTTAAGATTCTACGAGCACAGTTTTATTGGCCAACTATGTTTCGTGACGCATATGATTGGGTGCACAAATGTCAGTTATGTCAGCAGTTTGCTAGTAAAGTGAAATTGGCATCTTTTCCACTCAGGCCAGTTGTCATTGATGCTCCATTTCAGCAGTGGGGTATTGATTTTGTAGGACCTGTCAATCCAGTTTCCAGCAAGGGGCATGTGTATGTCCTGACAATGACAGATTATTTTACAAAATGGGTTGAGGCGATTCCTACTAAACGAGCTACGTCCGAAGTGGTTTGCAGCTTTCTAAAGGAGAATATCATTTCTCGCTTCGGAGTTCCTCGAAAAATTGTGACTGATAATGCAACTTGCTTCTCATCAGAGGAGATTTTGAGTTTTTGTTTTGATCACGGCATCATGCTGTCTCATTCATCAGATTATTACCCTTAGGGTAATGGACAGGCCGAATCATCCAATAAGAACATTGTCACAATTATACACAAGTTGGTTGAGTCAAATCAACGAGCTTCGCATGCTAAGTTATATGACGCTCTTTGGGTTGATCGTATAACTCCAAAAAGAGCTATTGGCACCTCGCCTTTTATACTTTTGTATGGTACAAAAGCTATCCTGCCTATTACCTTGGAGTTGTCTGCTTTATAGCTGGCATCTGCAGTGGAGGATGAAGAATTCAATGATCCTATTCAGAAGCGGATCTTGCTCCTGATGAAACTTCAAGAAGAGAGGATAGAGGTTGTTGATAAAATCACTCAACATCAAGAAAGAGTGAAGAAATTTTTTGATAAGAAGGCTCGTCACAGAGACTTTCAAGCTGAAGATCAAGTCCTTTTGTGGGACAAAAGGCATGAGCCAAAAGGAATGCATGGAAAATTTGATTCCTTATGGTTAGTGTTGTGACCTTTTCACACATCGCCCCATTCAAGATGGGGACCCCTAATTTTTGCTCCATTTTGGTCTTTTGGCTTTGGTTTTTCTCTCTCTCTTTTCTAATGTCTATCTTTCCGGGATTTCTCCGCCTTTGAGCTTAAAACGTGAAATTTTGGCCAAGTCTGAAAATTAGGGTTTCATCTTTCCTGGTCAGTCTGAGGTCGAATAGGGTGAGTAAATTGAAAATTGAACTTAACATTGATGCTAGCATGCTTCCAGCAGGCTCTCAGCTAAATTTCGTCAGATTCCGAGTACTTACTATTTTTAGTAAGTATGCAATCACAGGCAATCTGTCAGCATTTTTGAGATTCCGACAGTCACACTGCATTCAAAACACATCAGGCTCGTACAGGCGCGAAATTTGAGCCAAAACAGTAACTTTCTATTTTAGCGCTTTAGCTTCCGGGCAGATTCCGTGGCCTCGATGCAGAGTTTTTCTTGCATGTCCGATATTCCTTCCGGGTTTTTCGAGACCTTCGCGATGGTGGTATAACATGCAAAACGAGAACAACTTTCGAGTTCAGCCGTCAGAGGCTATTTTTAGGGTTTGCATGTCGTATTCTTTTGCTGCTGATGATCTTTGTGGTTTTCGAGACTCACGCAATGGTATGACATGCAAATGGAGATAGTCACCAAAGAAGAAACTTACTATTTTTAGCGGCACGCCTGCACCGCTTCCCAAAGACTTCAGAATCACGAATGATCGCAATGCAACAGAAACGAGAACAAACAGAGATCATTTGATACGCATGCAGAGCAAATTAGGGTTTTCAACTTCAGGGCCTGAAAAGAAGGGCAAAAAGTCAAAATTTTTGAAAACTGGTGTAAACCACCGCGATCGGCATCCTTCAGGCTATCTGCTGGTAAAATTTGAAGTCAAACGGAGCACTTACTATTTATAGTAAGTCATTTTGGAAACAGGCTAAAAATAACAAGTCAGTTGCATGCGCCTATGTCAGTAGGCAGGTCACGTGGTGAGGAGCGCCTCATTCAAATTTCAAGTCAATCGGAGCTATGGAGGTACCAGAAGCAAGCAGTTACTATTTATAGCAAATCACCTTCAGAAATATGCTATTTTTAGCAGGTCAGCTCAGAATAGCAGTGTCAACAGGTTGATGAAGTCATGAAGATCCAGCGTTCAAAATTTCAAATCATTCTGAGCTTCAGAGATACAAGAATTGAAGGACTTACTATAAATAGTAAGGCATGGAAGAACTGGCGAAAATGAAGAAAAAATGGCTAAGGCATGAAAAGTTCATCCTGCTCTCATGCCAAAATGCGCCCAGCTCAAGGTAGTGGCAAGCAAAATTTTTCTAAGTCAGTGTTTCATCCTTCACCACCTTGAAAATGCGCCCAGCTTGCCTTCAGGTGTTTGAAAATATTCTAAGTCATTGTCAAATCCACCTGCCACCTCCAAATGCGCCATCCTTGAGGAGTTGCTAAAAATTTGTCCAAGTGTTAATTTTCATCCTCTATCACATGTGAAATGCGCCCAGCTACAAGGGACATCAAGAAAAATTCTAAGGCAAGAAAGTTCATCCTGCTCCTATGCCAAAATGCGCCCACATGCAAGCTAGTAGCATTCAAAAAATTTGCCAAAATGCGCCCACATGCAAGCTAGTAGCATTCAAAAAAATTTCTAAGTATAAAAATTCACCTCCTAGGCCAAAATGCGCCCATGCAACAAGAAGGATGGCAAGTCAAAGAAAGTCAAAGTTTTTCATCCACCTCACCCATCAAAATGCGCCCAGCTCAAGGTAAAGGCATAAAAAAAATTCTAAGTGTTAGAAAGATTCTCCACCACCCCCCAAATGCGCCCATCCTTCATGCATGCTCAAATGCGCCCAAAATAAAAGATGTCAAAGGAGTCAACAAAACTCATCCTTCACACATAGCAAAATGCGCCCAAATGGGGCCATGTGAAGACAAAAGGGTGAAGTTCAAGGGTCATCCTTCACACATGTGATATGCGCCCAAGCTGAAGTTAGTTGAAGAGTGTGAAAGTAAAATGAAAGGGTAAAACTTGCTAGGCGTATCCTCTTGCATATGCGCCTAAGGTGAGATAAGTGTAAGGTGGTGAGATAAGTGCAAGGTGATGTGAGTGTTGCTAGGCGCTAAAAGTGCCAAGTGATGAGATTACTAAGGCGTAGACTTAAAGCATATCCCCCTTGACATGCAATATGCGCCATGTTAAAATGAATATGAGGTGAGGCGTGGTGGAAACAAAATAAAACATGCTAGGCGTTGAAAATGCCAAGGTTGGTGAGGATGGAGAATATTGTTGGGCATTGAAATTAAAATATCCCTCTCAGTGTGCTAAATGCGCCAAAGAAGTATGTAAGGGTGAAGATAAAATACAAGGTGGTGAATAAAATAAAGGATGTGCCAGGCGTTGGGATTAAATATCCTCCATGACATGTGCCTTCAGGAAAATCTTCTAAGAGAGTTGATAAAATTTTCTCGCCAGAGCAAAATGGAAGAAGTCAAATAAAATTTTCTAAGGAAATTTTTTTTCAAAATGCAAGGTGATTTAAAATTTCTCTAAGGCAAAATATTTTTTTCCTTAGAAAATACGCCTGGACATGAAGGTGATGAAGTTTTTCTTGAAGCACGAGCAGGATTGCCAGTGATGAAGTCAGAAGATGTTGGCAGTGCATGAACAATAAAAATTTTCCAAGTTAGAGCAAAGAAATACTTCAAGATCGAAGAACAAGAATAAATTTGATGAAAGAATATTTTCTAAGGTTCAAAATTCAAAAAAATTAAATGAACCCGTTCGTTGTACACCCATGGGTCCGGCGCGTTCTGAAGAAAATTTTCTTCTGGGTATTAAAGATTATCGATGGGGAAAGGATTTTAAGGTCATCCACAGCTTGCCAAGGGTTCTGAGGTAAAGATTTTTGATGGGCACTCAAATAATGAATTTTCCTAAGGGAAAATTTGAAAATTTTCCAAGGCAAAGTGAAGAAAATGTGTTTTCAAGGTAAAATCCTCCAGGCGATGAATTTGAAAGGAACTGCCTAGGTGAATTTGCTCAAACTCATCGTGAGGATAATCTTCCTGAGCCAGAGTTGGATATCAGAGTGAGGTGCGCCGAGAGGATGGATGGTAATAGGAAAATTGGCTAAGGCACGAAAAAATTTGAAAGCAAAGTTGGCTATTGAAGATGATGAACTCTTGGAAGTTAGAGCGTGAAAATCCTGGTAAGTGAGTTAAATTTATAGTATGAGGTGTTCTGATACCCTTCTCCTTGCTTGTTTTGCAGGAGGAACGTTGAGACCAAGCGGTGATGACTTGAGGTGATGAAGCAAGTGATCCAAGATGACATTTCAACCTCGAAGGAGGAAAACTTGCGAGAAAATGGCTAAGTGTTGAAGAAACATTTTCAAAACTTAAGATGGAGTAAAGAATGGAAGCTCAAGCGAAGTTAAAGAACAACGTCAAGAAAGAAGGTCGAGAACAGTGTGAACGCGTCTACAAACGGGAATCTTCTAGAAGGTGGTGGCCATTAATTGCTCATTTATTGCCCCACTCTCCATTATGGCGGTTTTTAGGGCGAATCTTGTTTAGGGCTGAGGTGGCACAATTTGGGCCACCCAGCCGATTGTAATCTGAGCCGTCCATTGGACTTGGCCAACTATAAAAGGGGGAGTCCCCCTCATTTGTAATGCAGTAGAGGTAGAGTTTAGATGTCAGACTAGAGAGCAGAGCGGAGGTACTTTAGTTGTAATATCTTAGCATAGTAGTTTAGATTGAAAAGGAAGGAAAGTCTTCCCTTTGGATACTTTGTAAGAAGTCATGTATGCTTTCATAATAAAAGAATTCTTCATTGATGGTGATTTCTTCTTTGTTATGAGTAGTTGTTGAGGCTTCTTCGTCTTTCCAATTCACGTAGCTTAAAGTAAAGTAGATTTCATTTCATGCAAGTACTTAGTAATTGTGGAATGTGGTGCTCGATTTGAACAAGACTTCGCTTGTACATACCACTAGCGGGCTCGCTGACGGTGGGTTCGCCTTGCGTGGTCAACTGGAACTTTGTGAAACTTAACTTCGATTATGGTTTATATGTTGGCATGCGTCGTTGTGATGGTGTCTTCATGCTAAATCGTGATCTGAACATCTTGAGTCACTCCTCTGAAGATTGCACCAGTTCCGCGGAAGCTGTCCGAAGTGAGGCAAAACGGAGCTTGGTTGAAGCTTGTGAGAGTTGATCGCTATGTCTCACGCCTTAGAGTAGAACATAAACTTCTTAGGCCCTACACCCATTTAAATTCAGTTCATTTCTGGTTAGAATTAGGAAACTTGTGCTCACTTGCCAAATCATTTGTATTACATGAAAGCCCTTAGTCCGCTGTCTGCTGTCAACTGTCGAACAATTGTGTAAGTCCCTTTGAAGTACCAGCAAAATCACATCGAGCCAACTGAGTCTATTCGCATTATCGGAACCTTGGAGTTGAAAGCATGAACTCACTCGCAATCTTAGCATGCTGAATACTTTGTTCAAGAGAGAATAGAGTATCTGTTGGGAAACTTTATTGTGTTGGTGCAGTCGAAACTACCACGTCAACAGTTAGGGCCCTTCCAGATTCATGAATCAGCTGGAGAGAACACTTATATTCTCTCACATCAGGATGGAATGTTCTTCCCGCTTCCTTATAACGGGCAGTATCTTAAGCACTTCAACCCTTCGGGGGAGAAGTAATATTGTAAATATTTTGTAAGTAATTTTTATGCTTTATCGTTATGTTGTTTTGTTTTTCCCCGTTCTGTGATGTTATGTCGTGTTTTAGGTGATTTAGGTAGTCTTGTTTTAGGTGATTTTCTAGGTTAGGTTTTTAAGAGACTCCAATGTTTTAGGTGATTTAAAAAAAAAAAAAAGGTCCCGACTCCAATGCCCAATTGTAAATCACTGGTCTACTTAACATTGAGATTCTTAGGTTCTCCTATGCCATAGGTATCCGACATGGTCACCAGACGGAGCCTAATGTTGTACCCAAAACCAAAAATTTTCTTCATCAAGGCATTTTGTTTAAAAGAGTATTAACCTTGCTAAAATGATGTCAAGTATAGTTTTTGGGCAATATCAAGCATGGAGTTTTGTCAATAGTTTGTCAGTCAAAGGCAGTTTCATTGATCAGAACCTGATGCTAAGACTCAGAACGGAGCATTTCATGATGGAGGAGCGTTTCACGACAGCATTTCACGTTGCACATGATCATTTCAGTGGTCAAGACGGAGTTTTTAGTAATTAAATTATGAGGATTTCTCAGAGGAAAAACAAGAAAGCGCAATTAGAGTCTGGGGGCGCCCTTCTAGAAGGAGGTCAAGATCTTGTTGAAAATGCTCATAAATATAGTTAATCTCTTCAGAATTGGTCTGGTTATCCGACGAGCTATCCAGCGAGGCTATCCGAGACCTGTAACTCCGGCAACTGACGAAAGAAGTTGAAATTCCCAAAGTTCTACATGGCAGAAACTTGTCCTTTTCAAGTAAAAGCGCGCCTGTAGCTTGAGGGGGCCCTTCTAGATGGAGGTTTGGATTTTAGTTTTTTTGATGATTGAAGCAGTCAATTTCTTCACGACTAGTCTACTCGTCCAATGAACTATCAAACGTAGTCGTCCGAGTCCTAGAGCTCCGGCAGCCGACATCTGAAGATGAGCTTATAATGGGGTTTTCATGTCTTTCAGCTTCTTCATTGCATTTCCAGCGCAACTATAGCTCAGGGGCGCTGGTTATAATGACCCTTAAGATGGTCCAGTTTGCTGGCGAGGTCTTCTTGACATTAGTACTACGCTAGTACAGCTCTGCAACGCACCAAGTTGCCTGTCGATCCAACATTCCGGGTGATCGTGGTAGAGTTTCTACCAAGCACGTAATTTCACGGGCGGGCTGGCATAAGGTTTTCATTGTATTTCTGTAGGCCAGAGGTGCCTAGCCTTTAGGCCTGTCAGATGAGGTCGTTCGCTTTCGAAGTCTTCACGGGATTCAAGTGTAATTACTTTATCTATCCAACGAGCCCAACCATCAGCTTCCAGGATTTGGCAGTCGCTCGTACGTGCGAGGTCTTTGGCGAAGTGTTGAAAAGTGAAGATAACTCATAAAATGGCTAAGTGTTGGTCGTTTATTCCATCTTGGGATGGGCGCCCTTCTATTTGAGGTCTTAGAAGCAGTTTTCTTGCTTCATTGCCTCTAGAGACTTCTTTTGTCAATTCTTCTGGCTATCCGTTAAAACAAACGTGGCTCGAATCGAGGCATCCAAGCTCTCAGTATCGGAGGACAAAGTAGGGTATCTGGTTGACAGTTCAATTTCATCAAAACACTGTCAGTGCAACTGAAGGCCAGGGGCGTTTTTACTTTCGAGGCCCTTAATGCAATTTCCAGTCGTCGTGTGTATATCCATTGGATGCAGAATGTCTCCAGGCATGCTGTGAGCTTGGTTTCTTGTCAGCAGTATTCACTGTTCACCGTCAGCAACCGTTTGATGTATCAGATGGCAGTTTGAGGAAATGGTTAAGTCTGGAACCCGTAAATGAATTTAATCAAAGGCGCCTAATTTTTCAGGGTGTCAAACGATGGATTTTGCAGTGTTGACTCCCAGCAGACATTTCTTCTTTGCTCAGCAGGCTTCGCGATGAATATCTCGGTTTAGTCTCAGCATCATCCGGTCACTCAGGATTCAGTGTCGAAGATGGCCAGTCGTGACTTTGTCGACAGCTATAAAATAGGAAGTTAATAAAAAGTGCGATATCTTGAGCAAATGGACGCCTATGAGCTCAGATGATGACTTTTTGGAATCGGTGAAGTCTAACGGTGAATCCTGAACCTTCATTCGAATTGTCAACTGAAGTTTAAAATATTTAATACTTATTTTGCATTAAGTGGCGATTTTCTATTTTTAGCGCCTTTGCATAATGAATATTTTATTATTTATTTAAATTCAAACTTCAAGTCAGTGACAGTGAAACTGAGAAGGGTCCAATTAGAAAGCTTCTATTTCAATCAGGGTTTTAAATCTTGCAGTTGCCAAGATAGGTGCGAATTTCTTCTTATTTAAACATGGCACCCTCATTTGATATTCACCAAGCTTTGAGAAATTCGTATTTCTTAAGAGGAGATTTTTATCTTAAGGAAAATTCGTATTTTTCAAGGCAAATTCAATTCTTAAGTTTACAGAGGCGAATTTCAAGCTTCAATAGAAATTCATAATTTCTCAAGAGGCGATTTCATATTCTTCAAGAACAAAGGCGCAAACTTCAAAGCAAATTCGCAATTTTTCAAAGCAAGTTCGCAATTCTTCAAGATCAAAGGCGGATTTCTCATCAATTTCCAAAGGCGATTTTGTCTAACAAATCTTTTTGCAGGTCAAAAGTTCACAATTATCAGCAATTTGAAGAATTCAAGGGCGATTTTCATTGAAGAAGAGCATATAAAAAACGTCTTTTCCGTCCTTGATTCTCAGATTTCTCTCAGATTCCAATTCGCATGTTCCTGAAATTGGCAAATTTGACAACTTCAAACATCTGGATCATTTCTATATAATTTCCTCGAGTTAAAATTGTGCGCTTGATTTTTCAGGAATTTTTAGCTTCAGAACATTCGTTTTCGAGTTACTAATTTTCTCAACTGAAAACTCTTTGCATGATCAAGTAGAAGTCATATTTTCGCATATCTGACGTTCTGGGTTGTCTTAGAATCTTTTTCTGGACAAAACCCATATCTCAGATTTTTCGCTGAAAATAACTCTTCGAAAGGCTATTTTTAACTCTCGCAGGCTATTTTTAGCTCTCCAGAAATCTTGTTAGAACATAGTCAAGTTCACAGTCAACAGGTGAGTTTTTCAGAATGCAGTTCACTCAGCTCGAATACAGGACCAAAACAGTCCTTACTCATGACTTCCTCAGGATGGTTGAGACAGATCTTCACAAGGTATTGCCAGAAGCAGTTCTAGATCCGGTTAAGATCAGAGCTTCGATTATTCAAAATATTGAGCAGTCTGGCTTATTAGAGGCCGCTTCGATACCTATCTCCGTCCATTGTATTGAATTCGTGATGGCTTGTATTAAGCATTACAATTCTACTACTCGTGAGATAGTGTCAGTTGATGGACGAGTCATTTGCAGTCTCAAACCTTTGGATATTGAAAGAAGTTTTGGCATTCCTCAACACCTGAACAGTTTGGTTATTTCCATGGAGTAGTGTGAAGAGGCGTTTGATGTTGATGTGGACAAGTGTCAGAAGAAGATGGCAGAAAGATGGTTAAAACAAGCAAAGAACAGATTGCCAAACAATGTGGGTCGTGGTGAATACAAGGATGAGTACGTGATTCTAATTACACTCATGAATCGTGTCTCAGGTCAAGCACATACAAATGTTTTCAAGCCTTGGATGTATTACATTATTGGTCGCATCATTTCTGGGCAGGAGCATTATGACTGGGCATCCTTCATCAGCGATATTCTCCAAAGGCAGATCACCGGTTTCCTAGTTGCCCATGAGTTTCACATGTGTTCGTATCTCGTGTACTTGATCGCTTATCAGGGTCAGTTTCGAGGATTAAGCACCGTGGGCATTCTCAGTGTTCAGAAAGTCTATCAGTATTATGATCAACTTGAGTTCACTAGGGCTGAACATCATTTCAAGTGTGTTCATGAGGCTTTTCTGACTTATACAGTGAGAAATTTGGACCAGGAGTTGCACGTTCGTATCTCGGCAGTTGCTAGGGCAGCGATGGATGGATGGGCAGATTGGTTTATTCAATTCCCGACATACACCTACATCCGAGTATACGGATTTATAGGAAATCCAGCTATGGTTCCACTTTATCCTTCAAATAAGACAATCTTTCAGGAGTTCCTGAGACAGATGCATGATGTTCATCGTCTTTTACGTCGTAGGCACAGACCATCTATCAAATTTCCTTTTCAGTTTGGAATGTATTGGTGCAAGACGGCAATTGATGCCAAAGTTGCAGGGCAAGAGCTTGAGAAATATCATCTTAAGTATCTTGTTGAGGCACGTGCCTATGATCTTTCAGGTCATTACACAACTCGCCTTGTTGGAGGTATATTTCATGAGCCTTCTATGGAGGATTACTGGGCAAATTGCGCAGATGATTTCGAGGTTCGCAGACGTAGTTACGGCCGCTTCTCTCTCTCACAGATTTCTGTTTTCTTGTCAGAAGATGTGGGAGGTTTATCAGATGATGAGGGAGAGGTTCTTCCTCAGTTTTTTAGAGAACAGGTTGATACACAACCGTTGCCAGCAGTTGATTGGTACGCCAAGGAATACGCAACGGTCAAGGAGAGGACAAGTAGAGTTATTCAGAACAGTATACTTTACCTCAATAGCAAGAAGACCAGGAGGGTAAGTATGCCCAGAGCAGAGCTGCTAGTAGTGGTGAATCCTTCGCTACCTTCCTCGTCAAAACCTAAACAGAAGAAAAGGAGTAACCCTCCTAAGAAAGGTCAAGCGCCAAATAATTCAAAGGGCAAGGTGCTTGCCACTGTTACACACACGGAGCCTGACAGACAGCCGGTCACAGAGCTAGTTCAGAGTTCGCCAGTACCTGAGGTTCAGCCTCAAGTTCCTACATCAATTCCAGAGCAGTCGCTAGTCCCAATTCACATTGAATTGGATTTAGACTCTCCACCTCGCAGTGGGTCCTCTACACATTCACTTTCATCGCAACCTCCTGTTGCTAGTACAAACCCTTCTAGTAGTATTAGCCGAGATCAATCTTGGATCGAAGCTCAGCTTGGAAGGAAGAGGAGGCAGCCATCCTATGTTCTTAATCATTTCGATTTTCATGAGGTTTATCAGGATGCGCCAGACAAGAGGGTCAAGAACATGGTCCACGTAGAGGAACACCTGACATGGAGATTGTTGTCGAGATTGCCGTACCTCCACAGGGGAAGAGCTTGGTTGAGTTGGAATCTCAGGATTTTGAGGTTCTCACAGTCAACCTTGGTCGTAGCACACGCTGACTCCAGGTTGATCTACTGCAGGTTGCTATAGACAGTGCCAGGGATAGAATATCAAGGATGGAGAAGATGGCAGCCCTCAAGGCTGAAATCAGACAGCTTCGTCAAGTATATTTCTAGCCTTGTACATAGACCAGAGGTCATCGCCACACTCCCGCCGATGCTTGAGCCTCCAGTAGAGCAAAGCCAACTTAATCACTTAGTTGCATATGGTAAGCGTTTGGATGAGTGGGAGGAGGAGTTCGTTGCTAGAGGTCGTGCTATGCTCACAGAGTTATATCAGTTGCGGTATAATGCACGAGAGCTCCGTATTCGTCTCCAGGATGAGGAGCGAGATATGGCGATTAATAAACCCCGGGATGAGATTATGATTGCTCACTGAGTGTGGCATATGATGCAGTCACAGATGCAGAGGATAGGGAAGCTATCTACTCTTGGAAAACACGGTTGGTTTTCAAGGGCAAAGATAGAAGGAAACTTTGGCGTCAAAGTTGGTTGAGAGAGAGCACGTTACTAGTGCACTCCGGTCGGTGAGAACTTTGGTTTCTCGCTTACCGTGCGATATCAGATTGAGGGTGGTGCCTACGTTGAGCTTACCAATGTTCAGTCAGAGCTTCAGGCACTCATTCATACCATTTTCAATGGGGAGACCGTTGGCTGTAAGGTTACTCAGCTTACAGTCATGTCAGCATTGTTCGATGAGGCAACAAGGAGCAGAGGTGAACTTCAGTCTCAGATCACAGCTGGTGAGGATATGCTGCACCGACATAGCATTCTTCGACAGAGTCTCATAGCTCCAGATAGTGATACAGTTAACAATCTCGTTGAGGGATTGATTGCTCGAGATCACGGACAATAAACTTCAGTTCCCACCTCTTAGGATAGACATTACACACAAGAGTTAAACTTGGCGTTATCTTCTCAAGTTAACCCGTTGTCTCATCACATGCATATCTATTCTGAGATTAGCTTTACACACTTGGAGTTTCATTTAGGGTTTTTTAACCATGATAGTCTTCCAGTTAACTCGCTTTCAATAAGGACGTGCATGCTTGCACAATTGTCCATTTTAGATTAGATGTTTTGGTTAATTGATGGTAGTTTTCCAGTTAACTGTATAGTTTGCTTAATTAGGGCTTAGCAATAAATCTTGCATGCATTGCAAGACTGTAGTTGACTCAAGGTGATTTTAGGGTTCCCTACACCTTGATGTATATAAATAAGAGCTTTTGCTCATTTGTAAATAACTTTTGCACGAGAGAGAAATATATGCTGTGCCTACCTTGCCCTCAATATTGCTCTTTTGGTATTTGTTCATTCGCCTTTACTATTATGATGAATTGTTATGCCACATAGGGTTTCATGCAATTGTAATGTGAATTCTTTCCATAGTTAGATCAAATCTGTTTTGTGTTCAATAAGCTTGTTCAGATTGAGATGATAGTTGTGCCACCTTGCCTTCAAGTAGAGAATCTGCACTTGGTTATCGTGTGTTGTTGTGAATAATAAACTTATTCGGATTGAGCTGATAGATGTGCCACCTTGCCTTCAAGTTGAGAATCCGTATTTAGTTTATCGTGTGTTGTTGTTACCAATAAGCGTGTTTAGATTGAGCTGATAGATGTGCCACCTTGCCTTCAAGTTGAGAATCTACACTCGTTTATCGTCTGATAGTCAAACCTTGCTCCGTTTCCTCATGCTTTGTTTTTCTTGAGGAAACTGGATAGAATTTAAGTAATTAAGTTTAGTTATAGTTAGTAGTCTGCAAAACCAGAAAATACTCAGCTGCAACGTATATAGTTTTCGAGAAAGCCTTATACTTCTACAGCTGAAACAAAAAGATAGGATTTAGTTTAGTTTATTTCCATTTGCAAGTACTTTTGTCAAGCACAACGAGGGAGCTTCCCCTCCTAATTTGAAGAGCACTCATTGCGTAGTGTGCATAGCTGTCCGTACCAACTCTTACTCCAGAGGTGCTAGTTGTTACGCCAACACATTGTTGAGAAGATTAAGTCTTATTCTACTGTGTTTCCATTGTTGTGAGCCATGGTGGCTCCACATTTCTTCAAAGATATTATTCTGGTCTCTGATAATAATTTATTTGATGCCTGGTCTCTGATAATAATGTATTTGATGCCTGATAATTTAAGTGCAATTTTGATCTTTTTCAGCATGTAACCCGCATGTTAGCTGCCTTGCTAGTTCTTGATTGAAGTATTTCAGAATTTTGATGATGCAAACCATTTTCCAATTTGAATCTTTTTATGTTGTGACATGAATGAGAGCACATTTAAATTTTGTCTTCAATACATCTCCAGTGAATGTTTCTCTGAATTTTGACTAACTTTGAACTCAACACCTCTGAATTTTGACTCCCTTGTGATATATTTTTAAACATCTACACTCTTCTAGCTAGCATTGAACATTTTTTGGTCCAATCATTCAATTTGGACTTTATTTATTGAATCAGGCTGACCCACAGTGTTGCTCTGTTTGCATTGGTGTGAAGAGGGAATGCCAAGCACTTGGAAGGGACTTAAGCTTCACTATATCTGAAGCAATACATAATTTCCTCTTTGAATTGTATTAAGAAAGTATATCTGAGATATCGCTGAATGGTCTGTTGTCCCAATGTTAGCTGACAGATGTAAATTATATCCTTCACAATCTTGTTCTCGTTTACTAAACCAATAGATAGCAGAAGAGTGCCGTCCATGAATTGGAAGTTAGTGAATTGCATACCCTGTTCTATTACTTGAAATTCTCAAAATCCTATTTTAGTCTTTGGTTTGAATCTCATTATTATTATGAAAAAGTCCAGCAAGAGTGGGTAATTTATACTTGTCTAAGCCCCCTGCTAGGCTGAAATGTTGGACTAACTTAGTCATTTACTTAAACAGAATGGAATGGATTTACAATGCAGCTTGTAAGACATCTTATGAATTTTCCCAATGTACTTGACCAGTTGCCAGTTGCGTCTGTCAAAGGCCCTAGCCAGGCCCAATTTGATCACCATTCATGCACCCTTCCTTGAGTAAGGGTATGGGAAATTTCTTGGGCTGCGAAGAAGTTATTGAAGATTTATTAATAACATTAGTTGGATATGGTTTTTAACAATCCTAGAATCAAATTTATATACCATGCTGCATAAAGATATTGGCTTGCATTCTTCAAGCATTTTCAGTACTAATACCAACAATTTTGCATGGAGAACCTCAGTTCTCTTTAATTGCTCATAGATCTGTCCACTGCTTTGAGATCTTTGATTGTTTCCCTGAAGTCCTAGAAAAATTGAGATTGGAATTCATCCAGTATGGGTGCTTTATCCCAGGAAAATGGATAACTGAAACTCTTATTCACTATGCTCCATGGGGTTTCGGGGACGGGGAGTACCCGGTATGGCGGGACAAGTTTTCGGTACGGGGGTACTTTTGGGTCATTTTTTAGGGGACGGCAGGGGACGGCTGATAAAAAAATAAGGAATTTTTTAAAAATATACAGAAATTTCAAATGTTCATAGCATAACATTGATAAAGCATTCATTCTAGACATTTGTGTAAGCTTAATACATATCATTAGACTTGAATTGAGATTTCACATGAGAATCGACAAATAAATTAACAAAATTCAAATGCTTTTCATTATCAATGTGCACACATATCATATAAAAGTCTGATAATTATAACCAAAATGCCCAAAGGCTCCAAGTCTCAACTATGAAATGACATGCTAAACATAAAACTAAGAAAATATATCGCTGTCCAAGGTCCCTAATCAGCAGAAGGTAGGTCTAAATCAGCATCGCCCTCGCCATCAGAGCTCGAGTCTAAGTTAGTGTCAGTGTCCATGTCAATAGAAGGATCTACCTCAACCAATGGAACCCCAACCAATCCCTCATGTGCATTCTCCTCAATCTACATAGCATCTTTGGGATTAACATCCCAACGTAATGCTGGAGTCTGACGATACTAACTAGTCTGGGGATCCTTCACTCAGCTGCTCTTCTTTTGCTCTCCTTCACTTCATAAGCCAAATGTAAAAATGAGTTGCTTTTTCTCATTTTAGGGCATATATAAGACATAAATTAGGTTAAGTGGCATGGGGCGTCCCTTGTGGGCCCGCCCATGCCTTTTTTTCATTTTAAAAAACTTTAGTTTTTTATAAAAATGTGTTTTTTTTGCTGCTGGGCCCTAGGGTACTTCTAGAAGTACCCGGTACAGATGAGGGACGGCTGGGAAGTTTCGGGTACTTCTAGAAGTACCCTACGTCCCCTGCCTTTTGCCAAAAGTTCCCTGGAAGTACCGGGTACTTGGAGGGCAAAAGGGGATGGCTAGGGGATGTTTCTTGGCCGTTCCCACGTCCCCGTTTCGTACCCGGTACGGGAAACGGCATAAAAACACAGGGGACGCGTCCCCGTGGAGCATAGTATTCAGCAATTTCCGTAAAGCATATTGTATTCTCCACCTGTGTAATCAAACTTGGAATGCGGTTGAAAATTTAGGCTTTGTGTTGTTATCTCAGTGCTGGGCCATGTTAGCACATTCTTATAAAAATCCTAGACAGCTTCAATAAGTCGATTTCAACCCTCCACTGAATGGAAATTGATTTCTTTCAATCACACTTGTTAAAAAATTGTGAATTCTTATAGTCCTATTATCTCCTATGCAGGTAGCTCTTGGTTTGTCTCTAGTACATTCCTTCCTCTCTCTAGGGATTCTGTTAGTTTTACCACCACATTTTGGTGCAAATACCCGAGTCTTTAATCTTAATTAGCAGAAGATGCCAAGAAGATAGTTAGATGATTAATTGTAACATTTTCAAATTTTTTTCAAGAATTCTAGGCTTTCTAGTAATTGCATACATTTTGTGGCACTGGTGGTCATTACCTTGCAAATCATTTTTTGATTTTGTTGTGTATGCCTTGATGTTGCATTTTGACATTAGAGTGAGATAGGGGCCTAAGTTGTGTTACATCCATCACTTTAAAATCAACTTTATTGTTTTGTGCTCTAAAAGTCAACTTGTACATTCAATTTTCCCAGTGGGCTTCAAGGGGTCCCATCTGTTAGTGCAACATTGTGGGGTGTTTTTTGTAATGCTGGTTGTCCTAGCAGCTACTAAGTCTTTTGGGGGATTATATTGATATTTGTCCCCAAATCAAGTAGGCCATTCCTGGTTGTAACACCATCTACTTTTATGTCTTGTGTATGGTTCTCTTCTTCCATCTTCTTGAAGTTTTGAACACATTTCTTTGGATTTTCCTCTCCTTTTCCTACTTGTTCCAATATTTGGAAAAATGCCTTAGTATGTCTAGTAAGTCTTGTCTCTGAATCAGATTTATCATCTTTTTTAATTCCTTGACCTCTTCTTTTGTGAAGTACATCTTTCTTTCTTCTTTTTTGTGCTCCCCTTCTATCAATTCTTTTGATTTCCTGACCATTTGATCATGTATATGATGAGCACAAGCTTATATTGAGGGGAGGGGGAGAGGGGTGAATTAGTATAAGACTATCTTTTACTTTTTCAAAATTAACAACCACAATAACTTCAAATACTCAACATCAACAAATAAGAACACAAGAAGAACGTGGAAACCCTTTCGGGAGAAAACCATAGCAAAATATTGCTTATATAAAATTTTCTTACAAATTTTGTAGGCACCAACCTATTGGAGACACCAATCTCCAACACTTGAGCAACGACTCAATATGAGACACCAATCTCTTTCAATGAGGCACCAACCTCAATATGAGGCACCAGCCTCTTGATAGACAAAGTATTGTTCTTCTTGATAATCCTCCTTCAAAAATCTGCCTTATGAATAATCTTCACTTATTTTCTCTTCACACAAATCTGCTGGTGTATATATGATTTATCAATTTGTCTTCTAGACTCCCTCTTCTCCTCGATCCACAAACTCTATTTATACCTTCACCAAAAGAGGCGACTTCATGAAGGCATACATTACTTCACAAAGGAGGGAACTATTCATTATTTTATACCTTTTCCATGCACCCTTTCATAGCAGACTTGGGCACTCCAAAAGGGGACGGCCCCTTTAGAAAATAATAATTTGTTTAATTTTAATTTCTTAAAAAATGGGTTCCACTATGAGGGGGTCAGCCCAAATTAAAAATAATTTAATTTAATTTTTAACTCCCAATAAGGGCGCCAAGATGGACGGAGGTCGACCAGCTATGGATATGAATTTTATTTTATTTTATTGCTGCCATGTGAGGATAAAATCTGCTCTTGGAATGATGCGATTTAGTGGCCTTTGGCCCTTGCAATTACTTCTCCTTGGATCAACAAATTTTATCATAATATTCATGATATCTTTTTTGACATCAATGACAATAAACATGCCAATAATCTCCCATAAGCCTTTGACATCAATGACAATAATTCTAACAGTATATGTTTTACATGGGTATATTTCTTCCCCTTCTTCCATTTGTTTTTTTCTTTTATTTTTGTTCCTCTTTGGGTGGTTGCCACCACCCTAGCTTTTGGGTCTATTCTTATCTCCTTCAGTTTCTTCTTTTTAAGGTTTTCCTTTTTGGCCCTACTAATCTCTTCTTGCTGTATCCTCTGATAGCTGAATTTCTCCGTTTTCATAATTACTATTGTTATTTGTGCCCCTGTGGCATCTTCTGATATCATGCTTTCTTACCTTAGCTATTTTGGTTAAGTGCTTAGCAGCCTCCTTTGGTGCATTCAGGCTTGCCAGTTCCTTTGTCTTGGTTCTTCTTGTTGCCCCATTCTTGTAGTATTGGACAGCCTTGGGGCAACTAAATGACTTGTGTGTTTTATCCCCATAGAAACCACAACTAAGTGATTACTTTTCCCTATATTCACTAGCACAGTGACCTGTCTTTGTGTACTTGTAGCAAGTTATATCTTATCTTCTTCTCTGTTTTCTATCCTTTCCTCTTCCTCTATATCCTCCTCAGTGCCTGCCTTTATATTTTTCCTGATGATTATCTCCATATCCATACTAGGAATTGTCATGGTTTGGGACTTGTGGTTCTGCACCAAGTATGGGTTTGTTCTGTGTTATGTATGGGGTAGTTTATAGTGGTGTACGACCTTGTGTTAATGGATAAAGAAGCTTAGATTCAACCACTTGTGCTTTGTTTAATTAAATTGGTTTGTAGCTTCCTCTGCTGGATAGTTCTTACACCATGGTTCACAAATAATGCACATGTTCATCACTGCAGGAAAAAATATTTCACAGGGGACAATTATCTGTACCATGGTCCTTCCTATCTTGGTAGATACTGTACCAAGCTTTCTTGGCCTTTTTCTTTATTGCATCCATTTCTGCTCCTGTTGCTGCTTTGTGATTACCTTCTATTACTGAGCACTCATTCCTCATGTGGCCTTTGTTATAGCAGCTACTACAGAAGATCCTTTGTCTTCTCTCTTGTATGTGTGGGAAAACACCTCTACCATGTCCCTTGGCTAAGATTTCTTGCTTTAATCTCAATTGTACCAAGTCATGTTGGAGTTTTTCTAATTTTGATTTTACTCTTGTTTCTCCCCCTCTCCTGTAGGATTGTGCTTCAACTCTAGCTGCCATTTCTATTGCTTCTGCAATGGTAGCAAATACCTGTCCATCAATTGCGGCTATGATGTATGGAACTTGTCTTGATGCAAACCATTCAACTCCTTGTTTTTTAGTCAGAGGTTTTTCTAATTTCCTCACAACATTCTTAAATCTCTAGTCATACTCTTTGACCTCTCCATTTTTCTGTACCACATCTCTCATTTTACCAACCAACCCTGTTTGTGCCACATCATCATTAACATGGGCTAGCTTTTGTAGCACCACATCCTATTGGGTTGTTGAATTCTCCTTGTACATAAGCGTGCTGTGGTCAATAAGATGCAAGGAGCTACGTATAGCTACATGCTTCTTCACCCTCTTAGAGGTAAGTTTGTTCATCTTACAAAGTGGATGAGGCTATAGGTAGACAAGTTATTCTAAGAAGTAGAAGAACTAGAAGTTTCAGACAATAGAGGAATGGCTAGTGTGGTTGTCAAAGAAGTAGGCCCATATATAGTCCACCACAAAATTGGACCCATCTGTGTCAATTCTCCTTCTCCAACTTGGCCTCTTATGGATATCCCTTAAGAGGCAAAATTTGACCACTTAGTAAAAATGATGTTGGCATTAGTAGCATCAATACATCTTGTGAATAGCCTTCACGAACCTCGCCTTCACCTCAACATCTTGTATAGGGATTTACCTTGCCAAGCCTTTGTACGTACAACTTTAGGTTTAGTGCATAGGCAACCATGTGCAAGGGAGTGTCGAGCTTCTCCTATCTTTGATGAACGATTGGTTTAATATGTTCATTGTAGAATTGCAATGTGGGGCCTTTCTTTTGTACAATAGCCTTTATTTGGCCAAGCATATTGGTAATGCACTCATACATCTTTACAAGGCTAGGTGCATTAGTGCTGCCCTATCTAATGAATTTGGAGATTGTAGTAATGATGGTGATAATGTATTTCATAGTGTTACACGGAAACACGTTTCCCCCCCTTTTTGGCCGTGTTTTAGAAATGGGGACATTTCGGGGACGGGGAAACAGGTACTTGACGTTTCTCGACGTCCCGCCACCGCCACCGGTGCTCCGCCGGAGACGGGGAAACATCTTCGCGTCTCCCAAGGAGACGTGGAGACGTCTCCAAGTCTCCTTGAGAGACGTCTCCACATCTCCATGCCTCCTTGGGAGATGCCTAGGCGTTTCTCAGGAGGAGGGGAGACGCCTAGCCGTCTCCCGTCGAGCCCCACATCAATGGGCGTCTTTAACTTAAAGTTTAAAAATAAATTTTGATTTTTTAATGTTTTGGGGTAACCCTAATTTGGCGTGGGCCCCACCCCCTCCTCCAAAACAACACAAAACCATCTAATTTTATCATTTCACTCACATTTTGAATGAGTGATTTTTTTTGCAGCCAGCTGAAGAGGAGGAAAAACTTGAAGAAGTCTGATTGAAGGAGTGAAAAAAGTGATTGCAAGTGTGATAGGAGTGAGGAGCAAGAAGAAGAGGAGGAAGAGGATTCTACTGCATTTTGGAGAGATTTTTCAAGCACAAGGTAGGGTTTTTGAAGTTTTTTTCAGATTCTTCTTGTTTTTGTTTTATTTTTTGAGTTTAAACTTGTTTTTTTTTTCTTATTCATCTCAAAGACTCAAAATCAGACTTGATGTTGAATCTTGAGGGCAAAATGACGAAGATGAATTCTTCGTCATTTTGCCTTCAAGATTCAACATCAAATTTTTTATTTTAAAAATTTAATATTAAACTTGTTTTTTTTCTTCTTATTCATCTCAAAATCAGATTTGAAGTTGAATCTTGAGGGAAAAATGATGAATGATTCATTCATCTTCATCATTTTGCCCTCAAGATTCAACATCAAATTTTGTTATTTAATATTTTTATTTTAATTTTTAAATAATATAAAATTTTTAAATTATAAATTGTAAATTTTGTTTTCAAAATTAAAATTTCAAATTGTTAAACTAGGCTGATTTTATTTTAATTTTGTGAAATGCAGTGTCACTTTCACAATGAGCACCGAAGACATGAGTGGGGATGACATGGAAATCCATTCTCATAGTGAACATGATTTAGATTTTGAACCTGAGAATGAGGGGGATGACCATGGGGCTGATCCTGCAGCCCAATCTAGTTCCATGGCGAGTGCACCAGCTAGTACAGGTTGCCCTTCAGAGTTGTTGGCAGAGTATGCTAGGGGTCCTTTTGATCCTAAGTCACCTCTCAAATAGTTTGCTTCAAGAATACAAGGCACATAACGTATAGGTGGGGGAACAAGGAAGTGGAAGTGCAACATTTGTGGGGCTGAATGGTTTGGTAGCCAAACTAGAGTGAATGCACATTTTCTTTTTTGGACAGGAAAAGGTGTGGACCCTTGTAAATTTTTGAAGGAACCTAAAAATATAAAGTATAGAATGGAGTTTAACAAACTTTGGGGCGTTCCAGAGGACACAAATATTTCAGTCCCTACTACTTTGTCTGCTAGGACAGCCCTTCAACACATCCATCATGCGCCACATACTTCTCCTCATGCTTTGCAGACGGGAGGAATGATGTTTGGATCTCCATCCACTTCCATTTCTAGTGCTGCTAGGGGGACAGCCGCAGGGAAACGCAAGTTGCAGACATCGCAGAGTAACCCCATAGCTAATATGTTTAATGTGCAGCTGAGAGATGAGATAGATGAATCCATTGGCAAGTTCTTCTTTGCCAATGGTATTCCATTTCATGTTACACGGTCTCCTTATTATAGGGAGATGATGGCTATGGTGGCGAACGGAGGAACATCATATGTGCCACCAGGTGAGACGAAAATGAGGACCTTGATCTTGGATAAGTGCTATTCCAAGATCAATATTTTGATGGAGAAGATGAAGGCATGTTGGGTGGCATTTGGGTGCAACATAGTTATGGATGGGTGGACGGACATTAGCCATCGTCCACTCATCAACATCATGGTCACATGTGCAGAGGGCCCATACTTCCTTGAAGCAATTGATTGTACAGGGCATTGCAAAGATGCTGATTTTCAGTTTCAGGTCCTCAGGGAGGCTATTGAGGAGGTTGGGCCACAAAATGTAGTCCAAGTAGTCACAGATGCAGCCCATGTGTGTAGAGCAGCAGGGAGACTCATTGAGGCAACCTATAGACATATTTGGTGGACCCCATGTTGTGTGCATGCTATGAACAATGCACTCAAGGACATGGGGAAGATTGATTGGATTAGAGGAGTGGTCATCGATGCGAGAGATGTGCAGATGTTTATCTGCAACCACCACACTTCACATGCACTCTTCAGGACCTTCGCGAAGAAGTTCTTGAAATCCGTGGAGACCCGATATGCATCATATTTCATTCTCTTGGATATAATGATTGAGTTGCAAGAGGCATTGCAACTCATGGTTATGACCAATGAGTGGAATAGGTGGGCTGAGGCCAAGACAATGCAGGGGAGAAGGGTGAAGGAGATAGTGAAGAGTGATGTGTTTTGGACTGATGCGAAATACATTGTCTCCATCATTTCTCTAGTGTTCCAGGTTATCAGATATGGGGATGGGGATGCACCTAACCTTGGAGAGGTGTATGAGTGCATTGACTCTATGCTTGATTAGATGAGGGCTGTTGTGCGAGTGAAGGACCCCTCTCTAGCATTCTACAATGAGCACATCCGGCCAATCATTCAGTGCAAATGGGACGAGTTGAACACTCCTTTGCATATGGCTGCCTTTGCCTTGAATCCAAAGTGGTACAAGGCTAGACCGGGTAGAGTGACACCGATTTAGGATGATGAGGTGAAGGCGGGTTTCTTTAGGTGCATAGAGAAGATGTATGATTCTAGAGATGCCAGCACAATTCGCACTGAGTGGACCAAATTTGCCACTCTTAAGAGGCTATTTAGATGTGACAAAGATGGATATAGAATCTATGGTATAGGAGGATCCACTTTTGTGGTGGAATTGTCATGGTCCGAAATCTTTGACCACCACTCTAGCTATCCGTCTGCTATCCCAGGTTTCCAGTTCTTCAGCTGCTAAGAGGAACTGGTCTACATATAGCTTCATCTACTCTCTTAAGAGGAACAAACTTATCTCTAAGAGAGCAGAGAAGCTTGTGGCTGTACACAATGCTTTGTGTCTCATGAACCGTAGGACACTTGGGTACAAGGAGAGTCCAGTGGCACGATGGGATGTGGAGCCAGATGAGCCTTCACAGATTGATGATGATGATCCTACCACTTCAGATGCAAGGTTGGTTGGTGTGAGCTTGAGGGATCTTGACCTTGTGGAGTCCAGCAGTTCCAGTGATGAGTAGTTTACAGATGACTAGAGGCCTCCATTCACTACATTTTGAGTTTTGACATTTTGGCATTTTGTCTTTTGTAATGCCATTGCTATTAGTATCTGTATTTAGTTTTACTCTTTGCCATTTGGCATTTGCTACTCATTGTAATGATGAATCATGTAATCATCTTTATAGACTTTGTGATATCTCATATGACATCAGAGATTCATATTTTCGATAAAGAGAAATTTCCAATTTGACAATTTCATTTGTCAAATTTTATTTAGCAATTAGTATTCAAGATATCTTCGTATTTAGATTTAGTATTTCAAACTTTGCCATGTTATAATTTTACTAATTTCCTATAGTTTCATTTAAAATGTAATTCTTATACTGTTATACATCTTTTCAAAACTAGTTTTTCAAGTACTATAAGTATATGCATAACTAGATCAGCACCACCACCCCGCCGCCATCCCCAAATTTAGGCCCTTTGTCCCCCCGCCCCCGAAATGCATCCCGCACGTCCCCCCGTCACCCTGTCCCCCAGGCCCTTGGAACACTGGTATTTCACCTCAACCAAAAAAATCACTCTTCACCACCTCCTTCACCTTCTTCCCTTGCTTTGACTTTGGATCAAGTCACCAATTTCACTCCTCTCTCATGATCATTAGTTGCAATGCCTCTTGCAACTCAAGTATTCTCTCCAAGAGAAAGAAGTACAATGCATCTCTATTCTCTATAGGTTTCAAAAACTCCTCCTTGGAGGTGGTCTTGAAGAGTGCATGTGAAGTGTGGTGGTTGTAGATAAACATTTGCACATCTCTAGCATCATCAACCACTTCTTTGATCCACTCAATTTTTCCTATGCCCTCAATTGTGTTATTCATGGCATGTCCAACAAGAAGTCCACCAAATATGCTTGTAGGCCACCTCAAGCAACTTCCTTGCAACTTTGCACACATGTTGCATCCATCGCTACTTGAACCACATTCTTTGGTCCAACCTTCTCAATAGCATCTCTAAGGATTTGGAATGAAAAAGTGGCATTCTTGTGGTGCCTTGAACAATTGATATCCCTAAGGAAGTAAGGGCCTTATGAACATCTGAAATGATGTTGATGAGTGGACAACCCCTGAGGTCCGTCCACCAACCATGACTACACTACATCCACTAGTGACTCAAGTATTTTTCCTTTTCTCCATTAGAATATTAATCTTGGAATAGTTCTCATGAAAGAATGTTGTCATCAATTTTGTCTCCCTTGGTCACACATACGATGGCCCTGCTTTTATTATCTTTGCCACAATCTCCGTATAATAAAGAGAGCAAGCCACATGTAATGGAATGGGAATGGCAAAGAAGAATTTTGAAATTTTCTAATGGCATCATCTACCTCCTCCTTATTTCCCACATCAAATAATTCTACTAGCATGTTTACAACGTCACTACCCCAAGGACTAGGTCCTAATATGTGCTGCTGCATTGCTCCATTTTGCCAGTATTCTGTTGCAATTTTTCTGTCTTGTGCTATAATATTTTCCCCTCTTGTTTGGCACCTCTCCCCTAAACACCAATGACTAAAATGTGGGTGTTGCCACCAACTGTTGACATAAAAACCAGATTGAAGATTGATTTGGATTATGTTAGATGTTTGAGACTTTCGTGTTAATGTATTAGGGGGAAGTAACTTATATATGCAGACATAAGTTAAAATTTTTGGAGGAGTCTCCTTATTCTATGTATGTACTCATACACATATCTATATTAGAATAGTAGGATTATTATATATACAACCAAAGTGCAGGTGGTGCCACCAAATGTGGATGTAAAAACCAGATCTAGAATTGATTTGGATTATGTTAGATGTTCAAGACTTTGGTGTTAATGTATTTGGGGAAAGTAACTTATATATGCAAACAGAAAATATAAAAAATTTGAGTCCCCTTATTCTATTTAAGTACTTGTACACACATCTATAATAGAATAGCAGGATTATATATATATCAAGATCTGTACATGACATGCTCTATAACAATATTTCTCATTCAATGTCCTTATATATGCAGACAGAAAATAAAAAAAATGGGAGTCCCTTTATTCTATGCAAGTGCTTGTACACACATCTATATTAGAATAGCAGGATTATATATATATACACTCCAAGATCTGTACATGAAATGCTCTATAACTATATCTCTCATACAATGTCCTTATACATTAATATCACTCTCTATTGCATTCTTGATCATGCAATCTTACAATGTGCAGTACATTTATGACTATCTGTATCTTCATATTAGAAGGGACATGTCCCTAGCATGTGTCTTATACTGGATTGACCTGTCAGGAGGTACAGCATATCCTTTGCTGTTGCCACATCTTCTCTGTTTTAGATCTTTGGCATTTGTGGTAACAGAATGATCTCTCTATCATTAGGCACTGGATGTGGTTTGTATTGGATATACTTAACTTGTGGCGCCTTAGCAGGTTTCACTACAAGTCTCTATTAGGCTGCCTTTATTGATTTTCAACCTAATAAGGGATTGTATTAGGCTGCCCATTTGGATTTTCAACCTGATCAGTCATGTCCTGTTGTATTTTATTGTGATGCCAAATGCTGCCAACATTGCTAAATACGTAATCTCAAATTTAAAGGATGGACCTCTAGATGTATTTGAGAACTAACATCTAGCTGGATTGCCCAGTGATCCAACGATGTCTGATTATTGACATATGCTAAAAAATGCCATTGTTTGTTCAACCATTTATCAGATAGCAAGAAAATATCTAGTCTTTTGGCAATTACAGCATGTGAATAAATGTTGTGAAAAGTCAAGACCAATCAGTGCATAATCCTTAATAAAATAGCAGAATTGGTCAACAACTGATCTGTAATTTGCAGTCTACAATTGCTACAATTTCATCAAAGAAGCTTTTTACTTGTTTATTCTGATTCCAATCCTAAGCTATGAAAATTCAACACAAACCAACTGAAAATATATGTAGAATTCTTCAATTGGACATACTTTCAATTTGCAGCATGGATTGAGAAGGAGATCACAGAAAACATGAACAGAGCAATATACAATACAATACATCATGATTTTGATTTATGTGGAGAAAACTATTCAGTATAAAAATTTCTATTGCAAGAAAACATTCAGCTTTATTCTTGCTCCTGAAATGATCAGTACAATGTATACACTGGAAATTTGTACCTTTCTGCTTTGCACTGGCAACCTTTGCCCTTTCTCAAATCTGCTTTGGGAGTTTCCAAAAGAGCTGCTTACTCCTTATCTTGGAGGAATATAAGGATGCTGGAAGACCTTTTCAGTTTTTCTTCATTTGGTCTTCATGGACACTGCATGGCATTAGACAACAGTACTGTCCCAACCAAAGAGACCTCTATAGAGCATCCTGCCATAAAAGCTTGGTCTTCTCTCTACTCACCAAATCAATGACACAATATGCAAGAAAAATTCACTGCACGATACACTGAACCTCTCTTATCAAACCTGAAAACAATTCAAGTATGCTAATAATTTTTCACTCTTACAAGGAAAACCATTTACAATTATATCCCACAAGATGACAATAATTGAGGCATTTCTTTCTATGTATGTAGTTAATACAAAAATAAATCCCTGGTGTCCATTCATTTTAGTGTAGAACTTCTTGTCAAAGAATCTTTTGACTGGAAATTAATATTAAGTATAGAATAGCTAGCATTATAAGAAATGAGATTGAGTTTTAGCTGTCCAAGTCTATGAGCAATGCTGAGAAGCTTGAAAACTAAAGCACAGATTTGCAGAACAAAACAAAGCAGAAAAACTCGACAAATTAAAAAAGTATATTTGTATGAACTATATTTGCTGATGAAGAGCTTTGGAATAGACCAGAAATTCAAAGACCATGTAGTGTAGACCCAGCTGGAATTATTGGACTAAGAAGAGAGCAGTATACTTGGTAGATTAAGCACTTGAGAAAGCCGAAGCATTAAAATGGAACTATACAGATCAAACAAAGCAGCAAGAGTGAACAGATGAAGCTTTAAAGTTTCATACTACTAGGCATTGTTCTTCTCCCTTCTCTAATGTGAGCAACATTCATTGATGGCATGTTTTAAGTGGATTCATCTGGAATCCTTTCCTCAGATAGATCATATTGCCATGTGATTTGTTACAGGGCAAAGTAGGTGTCCTACTACAAAACCAAGTAATTAACTGCTAGGTCAAACTATTGCCAATTGGAGGACAGCCAGAGTCACGGCAAAATGCAAACCAATGCATAAAAAAGGTTGACAACATATCCATTTTGACCTCATTTATGCTGGTTGGTCTCATTATGGCATTGGCATTGCAAAACAATGAAATCCCTGGATTTCAGAGGTAAATAAGTCTTTTCTCTTTCATATCCATGTTGACCTCATTTATGCTGGTTGGCCTCATAATGGCATTGCCATTGCAAAAACAATAAAATTCCTTGATTTTAGAGATAAATAAGCCTTCAACATACAAGTTAATTCTTCTTTAAACAGGAAGGCATGGACATAAAAAGGGGTTAAAGACAGACTTAACTTTTGACATTGGTACAGCATATAGTAACATCAGCAAACTTCTAGGGAAAAGTCCATTGCATTTGGTAACTGCTTTGATCTAATGTCGATCATTGTTATTGATTCTATCGCTGCTGCATTGATTAGAAAACTGCTGTGCAGAGCAGGGTTTTCTGTTATTGATTGGGATACCTGCTGTTTGAGGAAAAATGAATGAAGTTATTAGCTTTCTGTTGGTTGTGCTTTAACTTATGTTTTTGATATTGATAAAAGTGGGATTTGAAAGGGCCTGAACCTTTGTACACCAAAGCAGCCAATAGTAAAACAAAAATGAGTACCATGAGATATGGGACAAACAAAGCAACCCAGCTGAACCAAACAGATGAGGATTTCCAAATACAAAGCAAGCTCGCAGTCAGAAATGAAAACAAAAGCCTCCTAGAATGGATTAGGACAAAACTGCAGCTAAGTTGCTAAGCACCAATCACCTCAAGAACAACCAAAATGTAGGAAAAAACCCAGGGATCCAGCCTAAATAATGCCACTCACCTCTATTCAATCTCACACCTCACTCGAGTATGCAATTAGGAGACAGATTTGGGAAGACCTTTCTTCCATCTTTGTACAACAGCCTACGATATATTATCTTCCAAGTTCTCAGATTTGGGAGAAGCAAGGGTGGGGGAGTTCCCCACAAAGAGCCCATCTGTGGGCTCAACAAAAGTAGAGGAATGTCAAATCAAAGAAGCCAACTGATGAACAATCTCCTCATGAGGAGGTTGAAGAAGAATTGAAGTTGATGGAATCACAAATTGAGCA
>VDFB02364714.1:0-65098 GCA_007258455.2 Sequoia sempervirens
TTCTAGGTTGGTTGTCTTAGGGGAACATAGATTGTTTTTGAAATAATTTATGAAGACTTTTGTAAATGTACCTTTTATATTATTTATTTCTAGTCATATTCTAAATGTCCCAACAAAAAAAATTGAAATGTAAAAAAGCTTGTACTTTAATAATTGGGAACAGAGCTCATTAGCCTTTGTTGGTTTAATTGAATCTTTGGTTGTTGTGTTGTTGTCGTAATAGAGCTTGTGGCTAGTCACCGGTGTTGTAGCTCTATCCTTTTCAAAGAGGATCCCCAATAATGTTGGTAGACTCTAGCTCTCCCAAGCTACTTGACAACCCTCCGACATCAATCCCATAAGTTTGTTCCTTGTTTATTTTTTGTTTCTGACACTTGTATTGGTTGTTTTCCATGTGCATTCAACAAAATGCAAACATGCTTTGCTTGCATTTGCAGCCCTTTTGGTGTATAGTTTGACTTATTTATATTTGAGGTATTTATGTGGTTTTCACATTTTTGTTTGTTGGCTATTTGGGAGCAGTCTATCTGTAGTTATTTATGTGTCTTCCATTTTAATGGACTTACATATAACTTTATTTTTGTTGAAATTTTTCCTTTGGAATAGAAAATGATAATTATAGACTTGTCCATAGGTGTTATTGCATTTAATGCTATATATCTATATATTTATACTTGCATTGTGAAGAATAAATGTGGGTGACTATGTATGTTGTGCAGTTGAAAGTGCAGCTCTACACTAAACAATGTCTAACTAAAAATAATCTAAAGTTCCCAATTACTAAGCTAAGTTTTTAATGCAGTCTATTATTCCCCCGCTGCCAAAATATGTAGGCCATACATAAAGCAATCTTATTCCCACAAGTTGTGTCAAGTGATGTTTATTTCATTTTCCCAAGCAACAACCATATGTGCCTAGATTTAAACTTATCTATATTTCTTCTTGTATCTATTGATCTAGGTCCATGTTGGAAAAATCATTTTCTAGGTCTTTGTTGAAATCATGAATGTCTCATTGAAGCTATTATTTTGTGTTGATGGTTGCAACACTATATAGTTTATGTTGTTTTCTACAAGGCATTGTTGACTGTTGTTCTATTCTTGCATAAATGCTTCATAAGGTGATAATTTGTGGGTCCAAGCCCTAGTGGAAGGACTGGAAGTGGTACCCAGACACCCCTTTCAAGAATTACAAGCCTAGGCTTCATTATAGATGGCTTTCACCACACTTTCCTATGATTCAAAGTTTAAACCAGAGGTGGATTCTTCAATCCTCCACTCATGTCTAGCAAAAAAGATTCTCTACCACTTGGTCTACAAGTTTTGAACCAAAGTTTTCCCACTTTTCTTGGTGTATTCTTTTCCAAGGCTTACCTATGGGTTCTCGGCTTCTTCACTTGGGGGTCCAGGACCCTCATTGCCCTTTTTGTGGGCAAGCTAAGACTTTTAAGCATCTCTTATGGTTTTGCACCAGAGCTCAATAGTTTTGGAATTGGATTCAATATTTCTTTCGGCCTTTCAAACTGGAGCCCTTCTCTTGGCATATGATTCTGCTGGGAGACTCAACCAAACTTGTTACTAAATATACCCAGCTTTGGTACACTTTCATGGTGGAAATCCTCTTCAATATCTAGAAAGACAGAAATTCCTACATATTTGCTAACACACAAATGGATAAAAATGTCTCTTTGTATTCTAAAGCTATTATTTGCTCTAATGTACTCTTGTAGATTCAAGTTCAGGCTAACAAGATTGCACTTGAGGTGGCTCACCTTCAGGTGCTTTTGGATCATTGGGGAAATGCCCCGTGTACTGTTGCTCAGGTTCCCACTTTTCCCACTTCCTCTCGAGGACGGTTGCCTTCTCAAGGTTGGCAACAGAGTGGCTCTGCTCACCCCCTCTCTCAACCTCCTCTTCAGCGTGGTTCTTTCCCTCCTTGGCGGATTTGTTCTCCTCCTCCACAGGTTCACCAGGGGTGGCCCTCTAGAGGAGTTGTAGGGAGTAGCGGCAGTGGTTGCGAGTGGCACTCTAATGAAACTCTGGCTACTAGCTCTAGTTGGCCAAACTCTGGTAAATTTTTTCCACATCTAGCGCTTGCAATCTCGCCACGGTGTGAGGATAAAGATAAAGATAAAGAGAAAGATGTTGATGATGGTTGGGGTTCTCCTGACGTAACTCTAGACCACGCTGATGTATGGGGGAAACACATGGATGACAGAGACCCTCCTGGCTTTGTTGGCACTGCTTTGGACGCTTGATCGCCATTTTATTTTATATGTTTGTAATGTTTATGGACTTATGGGCTATGCCCAAGTGACTCTAGTTTTTGGTTTTTTGGGCTCTTTCCGTGCATTTCTCAGGGTGTACCTTCTTACCACCCACCCTTTTTTGTGAATATGTAACTTTATCTTTATTAATAATATAGATAGTTGTCTATTCATCAAAAAAAAGCTTAGAAGTAATAGTCACAAGCTTATATGAACACTATCAAAGCATGTCGGCTTTATCCAATTTTGTTGCCTCTACGACGTCTGAGGACTATGACATGGACAGTGGGGGTTCAAAGAATTAGCCTTACCAGGAGAGAATTGTTGAAGCCCACCCATCCTCTAAGATGTCTGGTAAGAAAACCCATCCTATAAAACCCCAACTTGCTAAAGTTAACCCTAAGACCTACCCCAACTGCCATGTCCCCTTAAAGAATCCTGCTCTCAAGGGCTCCCCTACCAACAAGTTGGTTTCCTACTCTACTGACTCTTTAGAGGACAAAGCTGAGAACCTTGAAGCTAGCAAAAATTTTGGCCCCTCCCCTCCTACCTCTTTTAGAGTTGATGGTACCAGATTTCCTAGCTCCCCCAACCTAGATGATGTTAACATCATCTTAGACCGGGTTCAGTCTGGCGATATTCTTGCCTCTGCAAGAAATGGCATTGGTGACATTTTTAGGGTTTTGAAATGTGCCTATCAAGAAATGAATGACTTAATCAAAGAAATAGGGCTCTGTATAGCAAGTCAGAGGAGCTAGAACTGAAGTTGGCCCCTCTCAGCAACGAAGAAGGAAAACAGAAAAAGAACAGCACTGGAACGGGAGAAGGTGACACTAAGGATAAGCACAAGATTCTGGAAGTTAAAATGGTCAAAATTAAAAATAACATGAAAACTGTTGTGGAACAAAACCATAAAATGGCTAGGCACAATGCCATCATCATCAATGTTATGTCTGAAGAGCTGGAAAAAATGCAACAGGGTTCACTGGTCGTTGACCTAGAAGAGAACAAGGATAAAAGCAAGAACGAAGACCAAGGTATTTCGAAAAGGACTCGTGCCAACCTTAAAAGGAAAGTGCCTCCTACTACCCAAATGGTTCATATTTTAAAGAGGGTGGTTCAGGATATGAACGAGATGGAAGCTAAGACTACAGATTTATTAAAGGCCCAAATTTAGTTGTTGGCGTTTTGTGTGATTTTTTGGTTATGTGGCTTTCGTTGGTCTTTTTGGTGGTTGTGGACTTGTCTTGTTGTTTTTACAGCCTTTCTAATTTTGGTGTCTTTAACGATCTTATCTTTTGTTTGTAAACTTTGTGGTTTCGGGTCCCTGTAAAACCCATTTTTTCCTCTTTCAAAAATAGTCACAAGTTTATTGGAAAGACAAGCAAGCATAGTGAAACAACCATAACCAAAACTAGTTGTTGATAGAAAAATAGACAAAACTTAACATAGCTAAACAATACTTACACATTTCAATTTATCTTACACATTTTGATTTCCCTGGTTGGCTAGCGGTACAAGGCGAAATATCTTGATTATTACAAAAGAAAATGATCGTGGTCTACTGCAGACACTGAGACATCCTGCAGTCAATTAGAAAATACTTGTCACAGAAACCATATCATACTTTAACCATTAAAATGGTATACTTTAAATCAATCATTTCCCCAGCATTTCTAATGAATAATGTAAGAAAATGCTCTTATCTTCATCAATTCACTTCATAAGTACTTTTGCATCTAGGAAGATTTGTTTCTTAGTTCTTTGCATAATTGATATAAATACAGAATGTTGTATGCTGGTGGGGGCACATATCTGAAGTCTCGGCAAAACCTAGAGTAGATCGATTGGCTATCATTTGAACGTGCAACATTTAAGCATGGTTCATATCAAAGATGAAATCAAACTTCACATATTGCTTTTGGATTGCAAACAAATTCCTTGTATCACCTCTTCACCCATTGAATATGTAATATACCAGGCGAGACAATTTTGTGCATGTGGGAGTCCAACGTTGCAGTTGGCATGTGACGTACTACTGAAAATATATATCAATCTCTTGGATTTATTTGTTGGCATAAATTTATTTTGTACTTAAGTCGTCCTTAACTCCCCAGGTAGTTAACAAAATAGGGCATGCAAATTTTATTACTACCACACCACTTAGAAACCCTTTGTTGCATATTAACTCTGAATTATGGCACAAAAACCAACAAGAATTAACTATGTAGACATAACTTTTACTTTTGTTCATATTTGCAAGATAACCCCAAAGATAGGGTGATTGGTATGGCTCCAAGGAATTCATAACGTTAAAAAATAAGCAAACAAAATCACTAAGGTTTCCTATTATTTGACAAGCTGAGCTTAATTATATTATTAGAGGCTTTAAAACCCATCTCTATGGATGCATTTCCAACGTCTCCCTTTCATTTACTAGGATGGACCTTCACATGACATAAAAAAACACTTAAATGTTTTTGCTAATAAAAGACAAAAAAATTCTTATAGTGCATACCATATAGATGGACCCACCAATTTATATGGCATCTTGAATGAACTATTACATGATGATAATTGAAGAACCCTTATGTCTACCTAACCAACCACATATTCGAAAGACAAGGCAAACATGGAACTTATAACATCACAAACTTAAAAACATATAGTAAGTTAGAAATAATATAACTATTGGGTTACCTATGGATAGGATGAAGATGATAAGTTTGAGAAATATGACACAATAAATAATACGTACAAAAATAAATTTAATCAAAGTATCATGATTAACATAAAATTTGAATAAGAGGGAAAGCTAAACACATAATAGAAGTAAAGTTACATTTGTTGCAAGTCAATACATCACAATAGAATTTATGACATGAAAAAACACTACATAGAACTACACACTATCTAAATATAACTTAGATACAAAGTTGATTCAATAAAAAAAATGTTACTATCTTGTATCCCACCATCTAAATGTAACTTACATACAACTTAGAAGGTACGGATTCTATATTTTTAGGCAAAGCACAATATTGTTTTTAGTTTGAGATGTCTGTCTCTTGCCTTGGTAGGAAATTCATTGCTCACAACATAAGATATCTCATATACCCATGCATGAGTGTACAATAAAATGATGAAGAAATAATGATAAAATTTCAATAAGATCTATCACGAGAATCAAGCAATCCAAGGCATAATGAACATGAATCAAGCCCATCCACACTATCATACATGTTTTGTACATCTAGAATAGAATTATAAATTCTAATTACTTAGATTAGCATGGTCATCCAAACACAAAAAGTAAGAGTCCCTAGAACACATGCCTATAATGCTATCATAATGGCCAACCTCCACACATAAATCGAGGTGAAAAATAAAATATCAAAATCACATGGATTAGAAAAATAAACATGATCATAGTTTTTGATTTGCATAAATAATTTTCTCTTGCATATCAAACTATTTATTTTAAATCAAACTATTTTATTTTAAATTTTAAGTGTATCCCCAAAATAAGCTAGATCACACTTGTTAAGTTTATTTAAATATTGTAGCTCTTTGTCTTCTACATTTGTATTCAAATACCAAGTAAAAGGCTCAAGCTTAGGTGTAACCACGCCATTTCTAATAATGGACACATGAACTTCATCAAATTAGAAGACTGTATAATTATTTGTACACTCACCAAACTCTTAGATGGTTGTCATCCCTCATGCATCTTTATCACAACTAGTGAAATTCTAATTCACACTTGAACCACTTTCAAGATAAAACTAATTATTTAAATTATCATCAAAAAATTTAAGTTTTTCTATTTGCATCATATTGTTGTGTATTCTTCAATACAACTTATTGAATAATAATCATTATTGATTTAAACAAGTTAGCTACTAGTTTAAAAAAAATCATTAGACCATGTTGAACCAACATTTTCATTTGACATCTTTTGTATTACACTATAGATAAAACATAAAGTGTAGAGACCTAAAATTGGTAACATCCTAACAACGTATCTACCAATACCACTTTTGACACCATACTAGGTCCATCATAACTACACTAGTATCATCTCAACACTCACTAATTAGATAGATTACATTTATTTAAGAAATGACAAGAAGCCTATATCCAACTGCCTAATTATTTAAATCAATATTTAGACAACCACTTCTCTTAATTTCTATCAATGCATCTACAAATAGATCATTCTCTTCTACTTAATATATTTATCTTCATAGACCTACCTTTGATTATTGAAAAGTTAAATATTCTTTTCTTAAACTCATGTGATAAGCATTTTGAATGGGAGCTTCCTAATTTGAGATTGAGAAAAAACACAAACACTACATTTTGAAGGATTTTCTTTTGAACAACCATTTTCAAATAAGTGTCATTCAAGACATGGAATTTTATTTGAAGCGTGAAATAAATTAATAGAATCTTCCACATTTAAAAATATGTAGCTTTAATATGATCTGAATAAAAATCTAATTGTAAAAATATAATGACACTAGATATAATTGAGTATTTCATCTTTACCTTTTTTTTATTCGTAAATATTGTTTGCATTAATATTAAAATAAAGATATTACATTTCATAGCAGTTTTAGGAAAAAACCAACCACCCAGAAAGACCCTACATCCATCAAATCCTACCAGGCCAATGGCCATATACCCAACCAGACCTAGACTAACACCCCTATACAAGCATCCAACTACCAGACCCATACTTCCCAAACTAACGACACCAATTCGAGCAAAATATACAAAACCTGAAAGTGCATGAACCCGTCAATCCACCCATATCACTTCATCCGCTATCAAAAAATCTCTAAACAGCCTTCGCCAGTCTACCCCACCAGCTAACTCCAAATAGAGATTATGTTTTAAGAATATCAAACCGCATCTAGCCTGACCATGATGCCTTTGAAGCTCCTCCAAAATAAACAGATACAACTTGACTCTTTCACTAGGAAGCGGCGCATGTTGCAAGTCACGAGGTCGAGGAACCCTAGTACGCGGCTCAACCACTATTATGACATCCATTGCCCCTTCCTATAGGTTGTCCCAAACCAATTTTCTATCAATGCGCATTACCATTGGTTGCAACACCCCCAAATCCAAGAGCAATGCTAAAATTCTTGCCGCTATATCTGCATTTGTCCTCCATCTTTCAACCGTACTCATGAATTCTTCACCTAGCAGCACCTCCACAGCTCCCAGCACTAACTCATCCCAAACCTTGTTCACCGATTTCAATCTACCATGCCTAATTCGCCCATAAAAAGCCCATAATTTCTTGCCCGATGATAGGCTGATAGGGTTCTCCATCAAGAATGCATGGAGAAATGACAATGTCATCATCCCATGATCCCTTTAAATGCAAGTCTGGCTAAAACATCTCGTCACCACACTTACCAACAACACCCCATCCTGCACAGTCTGTCGCATTAAAATGGCCGAATGGACATCCAATACATTGTCTCTACCTCCTTCTAGCAATAAATGTATGCCGTCAACCAGCGCATCCTCCGTTCATGCTAGCCAAATCTGTCATCAATCCACCTCACAATGACACCAAGAACGTAACCTCCCACTTGGCAGCCGTGGATATTTCATCTTTACCTTTAATATTATATAATTATAATCAAATTTTGATAACTACCATTTTCGATAATCAAATTTGAATGTCATGAATTCAATGATCATTCTCAAAATCCATCCCTCTAACATAATGTCTCACACAACACTAAAACTCTAAACTGAAAATGCAACTACAAACTACTCCCACTAAAAATGTTAACTCAAGCATGTTATCCAACCTCTGAACGAGTAGCTAAGGCATCAAGGTTTCAATTACTATTTTTAATTAGATTAAAACTTACAAATAAAAGTTACAAATTTACTGACAAGACGAACCAGCACAGTCAAACAACCATAGACAAAACCAGCCATGGACAACAAAATAGACAAGACCCAACATAGATGAACAGTACTAACACATTTCAATTTATCTTACCCATTTTGATTTTCGTTCTTCACCAAGGAAAAAAATCTTGATTAAAGAAAATGATCATGGGCTATTGCAGACGCCAAGACATCCCACAGTCGATCAGAAAAGACTTGTCATAGACACCACATCATACTTTAAGCATTAAATCTATACACTTTAAATCAATCTTTTCCCCAGCATTGCCGATGAATAATGTAAGAAAATTCTCTTCTCTGCATTAGTCCTTTTGCATCCAGGAAGCTTTATTTCTTACTTCTTTGCTTAATTGATGTAAAATACACAAGGTTGTGTGCTAGTTGGGAAACACATCTGAGGTCTTCAGGAAAACTTGGAATAAGTTAATTCATTATCATTTTAACATGCAGCATTTCAACATGGTTTACATCTTCATTATGGAAGCTCAGCAGATAGGCCACTAGCAGGAGAGAGGAAAACTTTGGATACACAGGGAGAAATTTGATGTAAAAGGAGGACATAAACTTCACAGATTGTTTTTGGATTGCAAAGAAATTCATTTCATCACCTCTTCACATAGTAAATACCAGTTAGGTCATTTTTGTGCATATAGGAGTCATACGTTATAGTTGGCATGTGACGTACTACTAAGGTGGGCCCTCCCTCATGGTGTTTAGCGGCATGCCAGTCTTTTATCTTTTTTTCCCGCATATGGACATTTTCAAAGCTATGCCCCTAGGGGATATTTAGAGACACAACTAAGATTGGCAGACCTTTTAATAAACGAGCAAGGTGGTCTGAAATTGAGATTTGTAATTGTGGGAATGGCTTTCTTTACTAGAGAGAGTTTTATTTTTATTTGTATTTTTGGGTTGGATTGATTTGTTTAGCATTATCTTGGCATAATTAAAGATAAGTAGAATAAATATAAATAATTTTGAGTGTAAATTCATTTTCATATATGAAAATTTCAAAGATTTGTTATTAAATTTTATTATATAAGTTTGATATTTTAAGATATAAATTATTTTAAGCATCGGAGAGATGTCATACATATATTAAAAATGATAAATAAGTTGTATTTTTAATGAATATATGTATTTCAATTAATATTGTTTATACATGATAGTTAAGATAGACATCGACAGATAATACTTTGTAGGTTTATTAGACATTGGATCTTATATGATCTTACACATGCTAATTAGAGTGGATTATGTATGATAATAATACAAGAAAATTTAATAAAAGGAATGAGATATGTTCTTTGATTATTAAGAGTGTTGTCATGGGAAATGTGGATATAAGAAGGTTGGAATTTTTATTCAAATTGGGTGTGTCAAATTTTGATCTCATGATATGCAAGCATCTAATATTGAGCCTATAAACTAACTTTAATTCTCAAAATAATTTGAAACTTGATCAAGCATTTACAAAATAATTTGAAACCTAATCAAGTCAAGGAAATCAAATTTTAAAATTTCTTATGCACCAATGCTATGCCATCAAATATATGCATTAGGCTCTTATATTTGTTTGTTAGCATAAATTTCTTTGATGTAGGCCCTCCTTAACTCTCCATGTAGCTAAAAAAAATAGGTCACGCTATTTTTATTACTTCTATGTCACCTAAAAATTGTTAATAAATAAAAAATCATTTGTTGTATATTATCTTTGATTCATGGCACCAAAATCAAAAGGAAACAACTACATAGACACACTTATTATTGTTGTTGTTCATACTTTCAAGATAAATCCAAAACTATGGTGCTTGAGAGATGGTACTGTAGGAGTTTATGGTGAACTCTTCAACACCCTAAGATCACCTACAAGACAACAATAACTTACACAAGAGAGAAATGGAAAAAATATCATGCTATGATTATGGATACAAGATTTCCAGATTGAATTAGATTATACATATGATACCTTGCATATAACGTCGAGCTATGAGATAGGATTAGACAAGATCATGACATGTGTCTTAATCTTGTACAATGAGATAACCACCTGAACAAATATTAAATAACCTAGGACATAATCATTAAATCCCAAAAGATAAGATAAGATCTAGTGACAACTAACACTAACTAGAAAGATTCCCTCCTAGGACCTAGGTGGACTTAACATGTACATAGAACATAGATAGGTAAAACACCTATTTACACCAAAACCTCCCTTAAGTACAACTTAGGGAGTACATTATTATACAAATGACACAAAGATGGGTCTCGACTATGAGGCCATCTAAGGTACCCATGTACATATGCAAATGCAATCTCTCACAAATGGAGAAAAGGAGAAAACCTAGTGGGAAAATCCACCTCCCCAAAAGAGATAAAATACAAAATACTCTCAATAATGCATGAGAAGGATAAAACTCCATACAAGGAAAAAGACCCCCCACATAAGAGAGAAGAAGAGAGACCATGCATTCCCCCTCAATGTAGTGTCTCCTACAAAGATAGTAGATGTCTGATAATGAATGTTGAAGATGATCCATGAGCATTGAACAATGTTCCTCTCCTTGGGAAGAAACAAGACCAAGATGGTATACAATGTCTTCCCATTCCTGAAAGGAAGATGCGAGAAGAAAGATGATGTGTGATGTCTCTACAGAATGTTCAAGTGTCCCATGTCAATGAAAAAAAGTGTCCCACTCCAAATAGGTTCTCTAGGCCACTCTATTGAAGAAGACAACCCAATAATATCCTAGAAATGATTGTAGAACACAATCCAAAGATAAAGATACCTCCTTTGGTGACAAAGAAGCGTTCTCTAAATGCTATAAAAAATAATCCACACTCATGTCAAACTACAAAGGACAATCATGTAGAGAATGAACAAGAGGGTCAGAGTGTTTCCTTGTAACAACTAAAGAATGAGCATCTCTGTCAAAGAGAATATGAATGAAATTAATGATGTCTCCTAAATTTTAAATGATGGACTCACAAAATAAACCACCAATGTCTGTCAAGTACTCATCCCAAGTAGTCATCTCTAGAAGATGATGAATGTCCTGCTACATTGAATCACAAGGAACAAAACTATGGAATCACAAGCATCCTCAAGTACAATAGTAGATGAAGGAGATGGAACATCAACACATGTCACTCAGTTATTAGAAGATGAAAGTATACCAAGATTCAAATGACCACATTAAATCTCCTCAAAATTTTCCACACAAGATGCTTCACTGTGAACATTTACTGAATCATTAGGAGAAAAATGTGTGAAGGTGTACACTCGAGATTGGTGATCAACCTCCCCAATTGTAATTATATCTCTTCTATGCAAATCCCAAATTATGATAAAATTGGGCTTGAACTCAACACTCCTACCTACTCCACCATGTGTGATCTGATAGATAGAAAGGAAATTGGTTGATAATGAAGGAACACAAAGAACATCACTAAATACTCCATCATCCATGTCAATGGATCCCTTCCCTCCCACAAGCATGCATATATGTGTTGTTCTAGCCATTAGGATGAGTGGTGATGATTGATGAGCTCAAAATATGCTCATAGTTTGGATGTTATGATAAACTTTTAATGCCTTTCCTTTTGTTACTTTGTGGTTGTTTAAACTTTGTTGAAACCTTTTTATTGGGGTATCCTATAGCAAAATACTTTCATATTCCTGTAGCTTATTGTGTTGACTTGATTACATTTATTGCCCCATTGACTCCCTAAATGACTGGTATATCGTATATAGTTTTTGAATGATGAAATAGATTTAAATGTGTGATTAATGAACGGATATTGTGTATATGCCATATGCCTTTTCTTTAGCATCTGTTATCTTTTGTATCGCAGGTTGTTGAAGAATGATCGAGTCAAGCGCAGCCGATCTCGGCCTTGCAGTAAAGACCATTTCCTGCATGACTTAGAGGAAGCTCCGGCGAAGACTCTTTGACTAAAACCGTTGGGAAAGATTTTTAATGATAGTCAATCTGGAAAGAGTGGAGCGTTAGATTCTCTCTTAATCGAGTTGGACAGATAAATTCATTTATGAAGTTTGTTCCTTGATTCTGGGATACACTTTACTTCCACATCTTTCTTTGATAGGGTTAGTTAGTTAGTTTCTCTCCTGATTTTAAATAAAGTTCTCCTCCTGCACGAGTGAGAAGAGAGGATAGCTAGAGTAAGATAGAAGCATAGTGATAGAAAGATAGCAGATATCATGTAAGATTTAGTATGATAATAAAAAGCAGAATCTGTTTGACAAGAGATAGAGTTTGTTGTTAGTTTATATCAACAAAGCAATGTATACCATTCTATTTTTATGAATAAAGTTTGATGAAGTTCTGAGTTCAGCACCTGTGTAATCAGTAGATGCTTGCTAAGGGGGCCCACTTAGTAAGCATCTATAGCTATTTAGTTAGTTGTTCTTTTCTGTTGATCTTCAGTTAGCTTTCATCTTTGAAGTTTTCATACAAACTCAGTCTTATATCGCTCCTGCAGCATAGAGAGTCCATCCCTGTGACTATTCCTGCAACATAAGGCCAGTTCACGGTTTGTGTTTCAGTCGTAGTTGTTATGATTTATGTTTTAATCAATTCATAGTTGAGTTAAAGAATTTTGCATTACCTTCCTGTAGCATAGATAGAATTCCTTTTCAACATTCATTTCCACTAAGTTTTGACTGAAACTAGTTCTTAGTGCATATATTTTTCTGCGCCATTTAAAGTATACGTCCCCTGATTTGACAAGTAAATGAACGTCCATAGAGAGATATTAGTCACCTGTCAGAATTTCTAATTCCCAGGAAAGGTTCTACCGTGATTTTCATATCCTTTTGTGGGCGCGACCATTTTTGGCACCATTGCCAGGGATGGCGTCCAGCTAGGAATTTGTCAGAAGTCATTTTTAGCATTAGTTTAGTTTGTTAGTCAAAAAATTTCAAAAAAATTCAAGCCAGCATTCATCGTATTGCATGCATAGAAGAAGAAGAGACGCACTGGGAAGGTTCCTCCCTGAAAATCTGTTTGGTTAACTACCATTTGACCCAACTAACAACAAACCTGAGGAAAAAACCCATTCGCTTTGTTATTCCAGTAAGCAAACATGGCAAATAACCCACCTAATAATCCACCTCCTACTTTTGAGTTTCCCATTGTTCCTCAACGAGATACTGACAATCTTAAGAATATACCTTCTTCACTACTTCCAAAATTCTATGGCCTAGTCACAGAGGACCCTGAAACTTTTCTATTTGAGTTTGATGTACTCTGTCATAGTTATGACTACAACACAGATGCTCACAAACTGAAGTTATTCCCTTCCACCTTGAAGGAAGGAGCTCTCAGATGGTTCATGAGTCTGGGAAGAGGTGTTGTAGATAGTTGGGTGGCCATGCAGACGAAATTCCTTGAAAAGTATAAGGAATACTGTAAGAGTGCCAGCAAAGGTGATGACATATTCCGAATTCAGCAGAAGGAGGATGAAAGTTTAGAAGATTATATTTCCAAATTTTTGTTTTCACTAAAGAGGAACTCAAACCATACTCTCAACAAGGACTCTCATAAACTACTCTTTCTAAGGGGAATCAGTGATGCCTGTATAGACTCCCTGGACCTGATGGGAGGAGGTGATATAGCCCAACTGTCTTGGGATGATATAAAGAAAATATGTCTTAACTACTCTCGAGCAACAGTTAAGAAAGGTTGAGGTCATCATGCTACAATGGGGAATTCTTCTTATGGTGGAGTTTCTCGGATGGAGATAACAAATTTGTTGTCTGACTTCAAGCAAGACATCATTAATAATATGGCTACACAACTGGACACTATGCAAGCTCGGAAGAAACATGAGGAAGCTGAGGTAGTTTTGGCCGAGTTCTGTCCATACTGCAGACAGAAGAAGCGTGACTACAGATGCAAGATGGTGGCTAATTTGGAAGCCAGGCAACTACCTACTGACTTCAAAATAGTAGAAGGTGATGATGATCAAGTGTTCTTTGTTGCGTAAAGGAGACCATGGGCCCAAAGACAAGGTATGCCTCAAGATCCTTTAACTTTTGGTAATCCTTATTCTAGATATAATAACCAATGGCAACATGCATATGGATCACCACCACCCTGGAATCCACCTCAACCAAGTTGGCCTAATTATCAGACCCCGCAATGGCAATCTCCTCAAGGAGGTTGGCAGCAGCCACAAGGACAATGGACCCCACCTTCAGGTGATTGGCAGCAAAATCCTCAATGGAGAGGTCCTTAGCAATGGAAAAACCAGTCCTCTGGATTCCTGCAACTTCCACAGCCGCAACCACTGGCCCTTATGCCACCTCCTGCAGCAACTGCCACAAATCTTGGCCCTCCAAAGCAAACACCTGTGTCTGCCCAGCCATTGCCAAATCTTAATAATAAGCAACAGCAGCAGCCACAGCAGCCTATGTATCTTGCCGAAGCCAACCAATATCAAGCTTATGCCTTAAATGTTAATGACATCCATTTGAGGTCTGGAACCACTTTACCAGCACCAAAACCCCCTCTAATTACTGAAATACTAGATTCTCCCCTTGAAGAATCTACTACACCTGCTGATCCTACTGAGTATATGCCCATAACTGATACAGTTTCTAAGGAGCCTGTTTTGCAAAATTAAGACAACCCACCTTTTCCTCAGAGGTTGCAAAGTACTAAATCTAAATCCATGGAAGAACCCACTTTTGACATCCTAGATCAGCTCAAGAATGTACAGATTCAAATCCCTTTATTTTAGGCTATTAAAGATGTTCCCATCTTTGGAAAAGCTATTAAAGAGGCATGTTTAAAGAAACCTAGATGAAAGAAAAAGGATCCTCAAAAAATTCATGTCTTAGGGAAATTGGCAGATATAATGTTGGGAAATGTAGTCATTCCAAAGTATATTGACCCTGGAAGTCCTGTAGTGTAGATACATATAAATGGCCAGATTGTAAAAAATATTTTGATTGATTTAGGTGTTGTCATTAATGTCATGACAAAGCATACTATGGACTCCTTGAACATTTCAAACATTAGGTCTACACCCACAGTTCTGCAGCTTGCAGATAGCTCCACAGTTAAACCTGGTGGGATAGTGGAAGATGTAATTGTCACTCTTGAATCTTGGGAGTATCCAGCTGATTTCATAATATTATCAGTTAAGGAAACTTTAGGAGGGTATCTAGTTATCCTTGGTAGACCATGGTTAGCAACTGCTGATGCTTTTATAGGATGTCATTTTGGAGATATGACCATTTCTAATGGACAGTCCACAAAAAAATTGGCTCTGTATCCGCCTGCTATACCTCAACCAAATTTGTCCCAACTTGTTTGGCCAGATATGGGGGAAGAAACTGAAGAAGTCAATTCCTTGGCTCAATTAATGATGCTTCAAAATGATCCATTCTCACAACTTCAGAGTGAGGATGCTTTGATTTTTCAAATTCTATAGTTTAACTCTGATACGGGTAGTTCATCTGATCCAAGTGGCAGCCATCTACAATGTTTCCTGCAGCAACCAAATTCTGAGAGTTCACTACCTAAACTTCCAACAATTTTTCATCACTTGCTTCCACAAAAGGTACAAACATCACCTATAGATTCTATGAGTAATCTCATTAAGCAAATAGAATTGTCTCCAAGTCACTGTTTGAATATCAATAGCAAGCTATCACAATCTCAACAGGCTGACTTATTAAAAATGCTACAAGATCAGCATAAAGCTTTTGCATGGGAATATGGGGACATGCAAGGAATAGATCCTCGAGTTTGTACTCATAGGATATATATCAAAGAAGATTGCTCACCAGTTAGACAACCTCAAAGAAGAGTAAATCCAGCACTTAGAGAAATAGTTAAAAGTAAGCTTCAAAAGTTGCTTGATGTTGGTTTTATTTACCCAATCTCTGACAGTCAATGGGTTTCTCCATTAGTTATTATTCCCAAGAAAGGTGGAAAATGGAGAGTGTGTGTAGATTACAGAGAATTGAACAATGCCACTAAAAAAGATCACTTTCCACTACCTTTTGTAGACCAAGTACTAGACTCACTGTCTGGCAAAAGATATTTTTCCTTTTTGGATGGTTACAGTGGATACAATCAGATAAAAATTGCCCCTGAGGATCAAGATAAGACCACTTTTACCTGTCCATGGGGAACATTTGTTTACTCAATCTTTCATTTTGGTCTATGCAATGCACTAGCAACATTCCAGAGAGCCGTAATTAGTATCTTTGCTGATATATCTCATGACTGTATGGAGATTTATATGGATGATTTCACTACCTATGGAATCATATTTGAAGAAGCACTGGTGAATTTAGAAAAGGTATTGAACAGGTGCAGAGAGAAAAAAATTTCTCTAAATAGTGAAAAGTGTTTTCTAATGATGGAAGAAGGTATTGTTCTAGGTCATCATATTTCAAAGAATGAAATTTAGGTTGAACCTGCTAAAATTGAAGTTATTCTAAATTTACAAACTCCTGCAAAACAAAAAGATGTCAGAAGTTTCCTTGGCCATGCAGGATATTATAGAAGGTTTATAAAAGATTTCAGTAAAATTGCCAGCCCACTTTATGCCTTGTTAACTAAGGATTCTCAATTTGAGTGGACAGAGGCCTGTGAAAAATCCTTCCTGCAACTAAAATACTTGCTTACTCAAGCCCCTGTTCTTCAAGGACCAAAATGGAATTTTCCTTTTCACATACATGTTGATGCCTCTGATTTTGGTATAGAAGCAGTTTTAAGTCAAAAAGAAAATTCAATTGAGCATGCTATTTACTTCATCAGCACGAACCTTCAAGGTCCTGAGCTCAACTATACTGTTACAGAAAAGGAATTGCTCGCAGTAGTGTATGCTTTGAATAAATTTAGACATTATGTCACAGGTTATCAGATATTTGTCCATACTGACCATGCAGCAATCAAGTATCTGATGAACAAACCTGCCATCTCTGGTAGGTTGGCATGATGGCTCTTGTTATTACAAGAATTTGACATTACAATCATTGACAAACCAAGAAGAGCTAATGTTGTAGCTAACTTTTTATCAAGACTTCAATCAGCTACACCTATTGAACACAAGGTCATTGATGATAGGTTCCCAGATGAACACTTATTTTCCATTGCTGCACATACACCATGGTATGCAAACATTGCCAATTATCTAGCAGAAAACAGAATACCAGCCCACTTTTCTCCAAAAGAAAAGAAATTGTTAATAGAGAAAAGTTTTAACTTTTTCTAGATTGCAAATTGTCTGTTTTATACTAGACCTAATCAAGTAATGCAAAAATGTGTAAGAGAAGATGAGACTTATGATATCTTGCATGCTTTCCATGATGAACCATGCGGGGGACATTTTGCAGCAAAAAGAACATCAATGAAGGTTCTTACAATAGGGTACTACTAGCCAACATTACACAAGGATGTTATGGCCTATACAAGGAAATATGACTGATGCCAGTGTATAGGAAGGCCAACCAAGTCAGATGAAATGCCGCTATATCCACAGGTAATAGTAACCCCTTTTGATAAATGGAGAATGGATTTTGTGGGACCAATTGATCCACCATCAAATGGCAAGTCATACATTCTAGTTTGCACAGACTATGTAACAAAATGGGTTGAGGTAAAAGATATGACTCATGCTCGAGATAATAAGGTTGCTGAATTTCTGTATAAACAAATTTTCACAAGATTTGGAGTTCCCAAAGAGCTTGTAACTGATCAAGGAGCTCAGTTCACATCGAATCTAATCACTGCATTAATGAATAACTATAAAATCAAACATAGGAAGTCCAGCCCCTATCACCCTCAAGCCAATGGTCTGGCGGAGGTAACAAATAGGAAAATTGAGACGATCCTCACAAAGACAGTGCAGATCCATAAAAAATATTGGAGCAATAGACTTCCTGAAGCAGTTTGGGCCTACAGAACTACATGGAAGACAACAACTAGGTTTACACCTTTTGAGCTACTTTATGGAAAAATAGCCATGTTACCCATATAATTTGAGCACAAAACTTTGAGGACAGCTCTTGAACTCAATATAGACATATCTGAAGCACAGAAGAACCATCTCCTGCAGCTAAATGCTTTGGACGAAATGAGAAAAGCCGCCCTACAGCATACAAAAGCAGTCCAACAACAACGGAAGAAATGGCATGATCAACACATAAAAACCAAAAAATTTGCTACTAGTGATTGGGCTCTGTTATATGATTCTAGATATCAAGAAAACTAGGGTAAACTCACAACACGCTGGCTTGGTCCCTATGAAGTTGAGAATGTGTTCGACAACAGAGCTGTATAGCTGGGCATGTGCAGGATCATGGTATGCCAAACAGGCCCTTAAGTGGCAAAAAATTCAAAAAAATCAGTGTTAGGCAACTTGACGTAAATATTTGAATAATTTATCTATATTATTTCAAAAATATGTAAGAATAGAATTTGTATAAAATTGAATGTAGTTTCTAAAATACTAGGTTTATTTAAAAATAAATAAAATCTATTTGGTGAAAATTTGAAATTTCAATGCATGAGTACTTAAATTTCGGGAAAAAAATAAAGTAGGTGTCTACCGACCACCCTAACCATAATAAAATGATAATATTTTTTGTAAGATTTTATATATAAGTAGAGGACTCATGTCGGATGTGATGCATATTTTTTAAATTTTTTCCAAGTAAATAATTAATTATGAATTTTTTATTACAACTTTTAGAAAATATAAAAATCGTCTGTCTAACCACCTTAACTTGGTCAAAAATTCATGAAATTTAATTTTTCTTTTTTTAATCATATAGTATGTAAAGCATAGAATGTGACGCATGTTTTGGATTCAAAAAATATGGTACCGTTTGAAAGTTATAGATGTTTTTCAATCAACCTATCGATCAGGACTTTAGTCGTAATTCTAATAGAAAATAAATAATAATTATTTATTAAATTCAAATTAAATCATAATTTATATTTTTGGAAAGCTGAGAATCTCCTCTAAAAACCCTTTTCGTTTCATTAATTTTGGGTGAAAAAAAAATCGTCAGCCACATACCCTACAAATATTGCCACTTTTTGGCATACCATGATCCTGCACATACCCAGCTGGTGACAATTGATCCAGTCCGTTTTAAATTGCTAGTTAATGGCCACCGACTCCGGTTGTACCATAAACCAGTATCAAAGGAAGAATTCATGCAGCAGTTCATTTAGGTTCCACCCGCTACTTTTCCTGTAGCCGAAGGCTTTAGCCTTTCTCCTGCAGCTTCACCGTAAATTTTGAAAACACATGCTCATAATAAAAGTTTTTTTTTTAAAAGGAAACCCCTTTTTCTCCATACTCATTTATCGCCCCCATCTCACTTCTTTATCTTCCATCCATCCATCTCATCCATTCATTCCATCCATTCATCTCGTCCGCCCACGTCACCCATCCACTTCATCCATCCGCATCACCCTTAATTAAGATATCATTCCCAACTGTCAACTCATGTTGATGTCGTCATCTTTCTTCACACGTACGTGCAAAGGTACGCCGTATCTTTTGTTATCACATATTTGATTTATTTTATTCTATTCATTTACTGCTATGCATGTACCGGTCATTATTACCCGATCTTCGCCTATTTTTTTTAGTACATGTGAGGACACATGTCATACTCTCAATAGGGGGCGAGGTAATCCACCTTTTAAAATCTATCTTTTCGCCACTGCCATAACTGCACAAATAACCTTTCTTTAATACTTTTCTGGTACTTTCCAAATATGATCGCATGTCCTTTATTGCATATTTTTCTTGTAAATTACGATTAAGACTGCTTGCTCAAAAAGTTCATTTTTGGAAAAAAAAGAAATGTGACGGCACGACAAAAGAAAAACCAGAGCAGAAAGGGAAACAGAGAATTTGAATCTTCAACAAGGAATTGAGTTCAGCTAAGGGAAATTTGTAAACATGGGTGGTCAGTTGGTGCAACATGAGCCTGTAGCTCATGAGTTATTATTGCAAAATCCGCAAACAGTCCACGCATTCAGCCTCTGTGGATGGTTAAACTACTTTTTGAGTTTAAATGATTTTGATGAGGAGGCTGCTGGAGAATTTTGATGAGGAGGCTGCTGGAGCGTAATGGAATTCTGTTCCATTACGCTCTCAAAGTTCAAACCCCCATGCAATGTTGAAAGACTGATTTGCTCTGATATATGGCATTAATAATGTTACAGCCAGAGAGAAAATATTTGATATTAGGAAACAGGTATATGATGAATTTTAGGCACAGCCATATTCGTTTTGGAGACTGGCATACACCAGAAGTGAGAAAAGGTGGGAAAGATTAACTGTTGGCCTAAGAAAATCAGAACCACACAGTCCCCTAAATTTCACAGCAGCTCTTAAATGATCAAGTAGATATATACAGTTGGGACTTCAAACGAGATTTGAACTATGGTTGCCATTGACATTCAGACCCCCTGTGCTAATGTGGCCCCTTTATCCTCACCAGGCTACAAATCTTAATGATAATTTAGAAGACCGAAGGTATGAAAGGTGTCAGGATTTCAGAGGATTTTATTACAGGTTTGGAAATCCATTTCAGAGTCATGCAGCAACCACTGATTTTAGAGAAACCACCAGAAATGTTAATGCTGGAGGACCAGCATTGGGCTAAGTAGGGGGCACTGATGAGCTCGAAATATGCTCATAGTTAGGATGTTATGATAAACTTTTAATGCCTTTCCTTTTGTTACTTTGTGGCTGTTTAAACTCTGTTGAAACCTTTTTATTGGGGTATCCTGTAGCAAAATACTTTCATATTCCTGCAGCTTATTGTGTTGACTTGATTACATTTATTGCCCCATTGACTCCCTAAATGACTGGTATATCGTATACAGTTTTTGAATGATGAAATAGATTTAAATGTGTGATTAATGAACGGATATTATGTATATGCCATACACCTTTTCTTTCGCATCTGTTACCTTTTGTATCGCAGGTTGTTGAAGAATGATCGATTCAAGCGCAGCCGATCTCGGCCTTGCAGTAAAGTCCATTTCCTACACGACTTCGAGGAAGCTCTGGCGAAGACTCTTTGACCGAAACCATTGGAAAATATTTTTAATGATAGTCAATCTGGAAAGAGTGGAGCGCTAGATTCTCTCCGAATTGAGTTGGACGGATAAATTCATTTATGAAGTTTGTTCCTTGATTTTGGGATACACTTTACTTCCACGTCTTTCTTTGATAGGGTTAGTTAGTTAGTTGCTCTCCTGATTTTAAATAAAGTACTCCTCTTGCGTGAGTGAGAAGAGAGGATAGCTAGAGTAAGATAGAAGCATAGTGATAGAAAGATAGCAGATATCATGTAAGAGTCAGTATGATAATGAAAAGCAGAATCTATTTGACAAGAGACAGAGTTTGTTGTTAGTTTATATCAACAAAGCAATGTATACCATTCTATTTTTATGAATAAAGTTTGATGAAGTTCTGAGTTCAGCACCTGTGTAATCAGTAGATGCTTGCTAAGGGGGCCCACTTAGTAAGTATCTGTAGCTAGTTAGTTAGTTGTTCTTTTCTGTTGATCTTCAGTTAGCTTTCATCTTTGAAGTTTTCATACAAACTCAGTCTTATATCGCTCTTGCAGCATAGAGAGTCCATCCCTGTGACTGTTCCTGCAGCATAAGGCCAGTTCACGGTTTGTGTTTCAGTCGTAGTTGTTATGATTTATGTTTTAATCAAATCATAGTTGAGTTAAAGAATTTTGCATTACCTTCTTGTAGCGTAGATAGAATTCCTTTTCAGCATTCATTTCCACTAAGTTTTGACTGAAACTAGTTCTTAGTGCATATATTTTGCCGCACCATTTAAAGTATACGTCCCCTAGTTTGACAAGTAAATGAACATCCACAGAGAGATATTAGTCACCTGTCGGAATGTCCAATTCCCAGGAAAGGTTCTACTGTGATTTTCATATCCTTTTGTGGGTGCAACCAATGATCAAGTCTCAAATCAAGCAATCATACTCTCTAATGAAGCCATATGATGTGAGGCTTCTAAATCAAGTAACCACCTCTCTGACTCAAAATTTGCAATTGCAACAAGTGTTTTCCCTTGATTTTATCAGAATTTTATGAAGAAGAAGATGAACCCTTTTACAAAGAAGAAGAATTGATTTGAGTCTTCTTAAGAAGATGCTTCAACTCATCAATATATTTTGAATAACATTTATGTTCATCATGCCCTGATTGCTTGTAATATGCATGCAAGTAGGCCTCTCCTTCTTAGATGATTCCCCTTTTGAGTGAGAGGATTCAAATTCATTGTGTGGTTTGTGATTTTTCTTATTTTTCATCTTTTTAGGATTCCCTAATTCTTTTTGTACTTTTGACTCACTAGCCAACAATGCTTGGGACTTGGAAGACTTGATTAGACCCATTTGCATTAACTTCACTTCCTCTTGGATTAGGGGATTCACAAATTCATTAAACTTAGGATCAACATATGATGTTCCCAAAGAAATTTGATGTGTATGAAAGCCAAAAACAAACACTGAATACTCAAGACCAAGATTGGATGACACATTCAAAATCAATTGTAAATTGTCTTTATCAATTTTGCAATCTTTTAGTAGTGTTCTTAGTTGTTTGACATTGGAGATGTAGTCTTGGATATGGTCAAAAAATTTAGGATCAAGATTCATCAATCATTATCAATCTAATATCCCATAATCTTATCTATTTTACCATACACTAACTCAAAAGCCTCCCAAGCATCTTTAGGTGTTTTGCATGATTCAACATGAAATTGTAAATCAAATGAGACTAATGAACAAATGCATCCAAGTTTTTTCTCACAATCAATCTCCTATTTTTCTAATTATTTAGCATTAGTATATTGAGGAATAGTTTCCTTTAGATAGCTTATAAGACCCTTCCCAATGAGATAATTTCATGTCGATTTTCTCCATGAAGCATAGTTATATGGAGTTAGGAGATCAATTTGAGATTTCCCCATTGTAAGAACACAAAAAAAGAAAAATAAATCAATCAAATACTACAAGATTATCTCCCAAATTACTTAATCAAGACACTCCCCAACAATATATGATTTTTTCTACTTTATACTTTGTGCAATGGTAGGTGCCGCTTGTCAAAAAAAATGAAGTGGACTTGATCTTAGTGCTTACAGATTCTAAATTTTTCCACAAGCTCAAAGTATTTTTTTTACAAAAGATGAGTTCAATCTACTTAAACCATTGGAAAGTACATGAAAAAATATGCACTTTCAAAAAAAATCACCTAAAAATGTTATCGTAGGAGAAAGAACAGAGCCCCAAAAGTTCCAAAATGAGAATGACTTAATAAAACTTATGCTAATATGCAATTTATGGAAAACCTAGGAACAAAATTAAATAAAAAATAAAAAATAAACTAGTTGTACAACTACGAAGAGCATGAAATTATACCCTAAATTTAAAAAAAACTTGAAAAAAGGAGTTTGTATGACCAAGTTATGGTTATTTAAAAATTTCCCTTCAAAATGAAACCTACCAATATAGAGGGGGCCAAAAAATCCTTTAGGTTACTGACACGGTATTGACATCAATAGTTAACTAGGTTAAATTTGGCGTCTAGGGGAGTATCACACCATAATATTCCCAAGCAACTAGAATATGTTGTATGCGTAATAGAATATTCAATTCAATGGGTGATGGAGGAATCTTTTCAAAATTCAGTGAATATATTGGTAAAATATTCTATTCTTTTGGTCAGGTTTTATTGCCAGTTGTCGGGAGAGATTTATGCACATTGATTTTTTTTTTTTAAATTTACTGATCACCGATTTTATTTACCAATCGATGTCGGTGGGTTGTCAGGCCTACACCCACACCACAGAGTGCTCTTAGGGCCCCATGATACCCTATGACTATTCGTAGGTACCAATCTATGAACTATAGACTTTAATTAAAAAAAAAAAATTAAACAAAATATTTAGAAAAACCTTATAATGTATTCTTGAAATTTTATTAAAAAAATAAATTTTTCTGCCAACCTATGTGATTTCCTCCTATGACTGAGTTGTACAATCGTACAGATGTATAGTTAACCATATGGCCAAATTGGGAAAAAGTTTCCTCTAAGACCCAAGGCAAGTGCTCATATTTTAGTGAATTGATAATCAATCTTGGGGTTTTTGGGCCTTCCAGATGTAATGGCAAGGGTGATTTTGGCCCAAACTACTCTAAAAATCTAGCTACCTCTTGGATCTAGTAACCCTTTCCCAACCTAAAAACATTGTAAATCAGACAAAATATGATGAAATTTGATGAAACAAAAGGAAAACTTGAATTTCTCTAATGCCCTAGATTCAATGGTGAGGTCCTTGAAACCTCTTCTCAGACCTACAAAAAAATTCATGCCAATATTGGTCCTTCAAATCTAGGAATAATTCTACAACACTGAAGCTCTACCATGTAGGAGTTCATGGTGAATTCCTCAACACCCCAAGATCACTTGCAAGACAACAATAACTTCCACAAGAGAGAAATGGTAGAAATATCATGTTATAATTATGGATGTGCAAGATTTCCAGTTTGAATTAGATTGTACATATGATTCCTTGCTTATAAAGCAAAGTTGTAAGATAGTATTAGACAAGATCATGACATGTGTATTAATCCTATACAATGAGACAACCACCTCAACAAATATTAAATGACCTAGGACACAAGCATTAAATCCCAAAAGATAAGATAAGATATAACGACAACTAACACTAACTAGAAATATTCCCTCCTAGGACCTAAGTGGAATTAACATGTAAATAGGACCTAGATAGGTAAAACACCTATTTACACAACAGGTACCAGGGTATTCATAATGCTAAAAAAATAGCAAACAAATCCACCAAGGTTTCTAATCATTCAACAAGTATAACCATATAATTAGTGACTCAAAAAACAACATATGTCTATGCCTTTTTAATGTCTTCCTTTTGCTAACTAGGTAGACCTTCACATGACGTCAAAAACCCTAAATTTTCTTTCAAATGAAAAATTAATATCTTATATTTCCTATAATATAAGTGGGCCCACCTTTTTATATACCTCATCATTTTTAATTAGCACCACATTTGCTTGAATGAACTACCACATGATGAAAATTGAAGAGCCCTAATAATTGCATAATAAAGGTCACATATTTGAAATATAATGGGAACTTGAGGCTTACAAAACCACAAGCTTGAAACTCATAGTAAGATAGACATAATATAAATTTTGGGCCAAGTACGAATAGACTTGCAATGACACTCTTACAAAATTAAATGATACTCAAAAAATAACACATATGGGAAAATATATTTAATCAAACTATCATGACAAACATAAATTTTGAATGAGGAAAAATATGCAAAGTTAAATAAAAGACCAAAATGCAACAAAATAGAAGGAAATTTACATTTGTTGCATTTTTCCATAACAAAATAGACCTTATGACATGAGAAAATACTACATAGTGCTACAAGTGAGCCAAAATAATCCAAGTAAACCCTTTAATTGCTACAAGTGGATTCAATACAAAAAAATAATTACCACCTTGTATCCCATAATATAAACATAATGTACATACAAACTAAAAGGTATAAATTTTACACTTAAAAGGAAAAGTCCAATATTGGCTCTAGTTGGATATGTGTGTCTCTTCCTTTGGTAGAAGATTCATTACTCACTTGCAACACAAAATATCACATGTAACTATGTGTGATTACACATTAAATGATGAATAAATAATGATAAAATTGCTAATAAGAGTTATCACAATAATCAAGAAATCCAAGGCATAGTGAACATGAATCAAGCTCACCCATAATATCATACATGTTTTTTACATCTAAGATAACATTATATAATGTATATTTAATTAAATTAACATGCTCATTCAAGCACATAGAAAATGAAATCCTAGAGAACCCATGCCTACAATGGCATCATAACTAACACCCTCCAAACATGAATTAAGTTAAAAAAATAAAAGCCTCAAAAATCACATGGCTTAGGAAAATATAATCATAGCTTTTATTTGCATAAATAATTTTCTCCTACATATCAAAATATATATTTTTAAATTTCAATTATGTCCTCAAAATGAGCTAGATCACAATTTTGGTCAATTTTATTTCAATATTGTAGCTCTTTGTCTTTCACATATGTATACAAATCCCAAGTAAAAAATTGAAGCTTAGATGCTAATAAAAGGGAAAATTAAAACCCTAGAGCTTCACTTTAGGATTTCATGGGCTTATCCCTAGGGATTTATCATTTAAAATTTGAGCTCATCAAGGATAGGAGATTGACTTGCAACCTGAAAGGTGAGCTAGTCAACCCTAGGATCTGAATTGAAATGCCTTGGAATTATTTTTTTATGAAATGCAATTATATGATTTTGTAAGTATGAAAATGCATTGTATTGATGTGAATACATAAAAACTAGAAAATAACAGTTAGATTTAAGGACCAAAAATGGAAAAAATAGACATGTATGCACCTATAGTTTGAATTTGAGTTATTTTTAGGTCGATTAGGGCACAAGGACGCCCTAGTCTAGGTAACTGAAACCAAAATATTATTTGGAAATCCATAAGTACCCAATTTGTAGCTTCTCCCTTGCAGATCTTATTGTTGGAACTTCATTTGTTGTCAAGATATTGTAGTTTTTGTATCTTGTCAAGTTGTAGTGCTTGAATGCTTGAACAAGTGAATTGTTTTTAAATATCTCTTCAATCCTCTTCATATATGTATGTGCATATTCAAAAGGAGATGGATAGTTATTCAATATAGGGGCTTGCCTCATTCAAACCTTTTTTTGGTGTTTACACCTCCACAATGGTAATATTGATGATAAAGAGATCTTATCCTTTTGAGGGATAGAGGTTAAAATGACAATTGAATAATGAATCAACAATTGGATGCAACTCACCACTCAAATTTGATTCCTTGAAGGAATAAATTCATGCAAATCTCCTCAAGTCTTGATTACAATTTGTCTTGGATTGCTTTGAATACCTACAAGTGCTAGTCCTCACAAACAAAATACATGTATTTAAACATTAAAAAATTCACATAAAACTTGAAATGATGCTTTGACAATGAAATGTTGCAATAAACCATGCTCTTGACTTGATAATAATTGCTTGATAATCCTTATTCTTCTTCTTCTTTTTCTTTCTTGTTAGTTTTCAAATGATGAAATTACTAAGTATTTATATGTAAATTTGAATTTCAAATATTAAATTACTACCACCAACACTTTGAATTTTGGGGCTACATTAAGGGAACTAGAGCACAAGGATTCCCTAGTCCAAATCCCTCAATCTTCGAGATCCAAAATTCTAGGAGAAAAATATTAAATGCATATTTGGTTCTTATATATATAATTTCTTGATAAATGTTAAGATGGGTCATGGAATGCATGATTTAAGAAATTAGGAACACAATTAGGTCCAATCATTTAAAGGGAATAAAACATAGTGTGAAATTGTTGAGGATGATAATTTACAATGATATAGATGCAACCAAATATCATCTCTAGTAATTCAAACATGAAATTCATCACATTCAAAGGATTTATAATTGTTTTGGCACTCACTAAGCTCTTAGATAGTTGGAAACCAACATGCATCTTTATCACAACTAGAGACTTTCTAATTCAAACTTGAATCACTTAAATGATCCAATTCATTATTTAAATGATCTTTACAAAAATTAAGCTCTTGATAACCCCTATGTGAAGAATATTTTTTATATTTTCCTCTTTGTTGTATACTCTTCAATGCAACTTGTTGAATAGTAGTCTCTACTAAATACAATTTATTTACTAGTTTCACATGAAAAATAATTAGACCATATTGAACCAACATCATCAATCACACTTACTTATATTACACGACATCTTTTGTATCACAATATAAATGAAAAAATAAGTGTAGACACCTAAAATTGACTACATCTTAGAAACACATTTAACATCACCACTTTCACCACTTTTAACACCATACTAGGCCAGTCATAAGAACACTAACATCATCTCAAAACTAATTAATTAGATAAATTATATTTATTTAATTAATTCATATTTAACTTCTATCGATTAATCAAAAAAATTATACTCATTTAACCTAACATCCTTCATCCATCTCTCCCTAGTTTATTAGATAATCTAATTATTTGATTTGTTATCTTAAAACACTAAATCTTAATTAAATCTCCCATTAATAGGATAATTGTGCTTCATCCACAATTAAAAATTCAAATAAATATAAATCATTGATCCAAAACAAACTTAACATTCAATCTACCCATCAAATCAATCAAACTAATCCTAGTCGCCCATCTCTAACTACCTTCAATTGAAATTCAAACTAACTTTTAATTGGACAACCATTCATTTAACCAAGTTAGTCTTGGCCTTCCATCCATCAACCTCCTACATGTTTTTCTCTCCTCTCCAATTCAAATTCAAAATCCCTCTCATGCAATCCTATCCATCCATCCCAAAACAATCTCAACCCTCTATTTTTCTTAATAAAATCTATAAATATGCCCTTTCTCAAACCATTTTCAAGTAGTAAAAATTGAAGACAACACAGTTATGTTGTTAAATGTTGTCTTTGACTAGTTTGTCAACTAGAAGGATACAAACATTTATCCAAATATTTCTATAAATAATCCTATTAGAGTAGTATTAAAACTATATAATTTTATTGATGAATTATTAGAATGCTCTCAACAAGTTATTCTACAATATCATCTACTCATAGTACTTATATATATAGCCTACATTATGTGTAATTTTGTGGCATATAGTCCCTCTTTCTACCATCTATAATGTTTCATTTCGTGATCTTATCCTATAATTATTTGCTTTTGAAATATTGACTCTATTTCCCATATAATATAAAGAAACCCATCAAATGGATTAGAAGAGGTAGGTTTACATTAAGTCATTATAACATATGGGAAAATATAGCTAAATTTTTTCTTTGACATGCATTTTTGGGCTCTAATGTACACTATGTATAGTTATACTATTGTATTCCCACTAAATTTTTTACTCCATTAATTTTTACTCCTCTTTGTGTATGCTTTAGGTTATTTAATGCATGCATGTGTTGTGTGATAATCATTGAGTGACTATTGCATGGTGTGTTTCTAAGATAGTTAGATAGTTTAAGGATGTTTGTTCTTGTTTCTAAGGAAGTATCTAGTGGATAGTTTATAGGTGATGCTTATTATTTTGTGCTACTCTAAGTTCTGAGCCATTTGTATCTTTATTTCTATGAGAAATTGGTTTACCTAATACAAGTATATGGTTTTCCTTTACCTCTTGTATTACTATTGAGTGTGCTCACTTTGGTGATCTAAAAGTGTTATTATTTTCTATGTCCATTTGGTTTGTCTAGAAGTTTTCTCCTTTCTTGCTCCTTTCCATTTATATTTAATTAGTCTTGATCTATGTGAGTGGGTCATTTGTATAAACCCTAATGTCATGGGAATCCCTCCTCTTAGCTTATGGGCTTCATAGGTTAGGTTTTATTTCATGTTTTTCTTCCTTTTCCTAAATCATTTCTTTATTTAAAAACTAGAGATTTCCTTGAAAACCTTTCCATTATTAGTAGGTCTCACATGTTTCACTTGTTCATTAGAACAAATGATTTTGGACCTTTAGAAATAGGAAGTAGGTTTTATAGGGTAGGAAATAGATCAATTTCAAGTATCTATATGAAATCACTAATTTTGAAATGGGTGACCATATATGTTCGATAATTTTGAGCCATTTTCTTAAAAACGTTTGAATACAATTATGTAGAAACAAACAACACCCTCTTGTGTTAAGTTTGCATTCTTTAAATCCTTTACCCATCAAATAAAGCACATTAAATTTTGTATGCTATACTGAATTGATTCTACAAGCCTCTAACATTGATATTTCATCATCATTTTGATAGTTAAGTATACCTATGCTTTACATTTTTTTTAAATATACTTTTAATTGTTAATTCTCGACTTTTTATTAAAATCTAGATTAATCATGTTTCATTTGAATGCATTTATCTAACTAGCCTAGATTTTTATATTTCTTATTAGTCCATATTGGAGGCAAGAATATTAATGCATATGTTAGGTTTTATTAGTTGGTAATAAATGAACCAATGAGATGCTAGAATTAAAATAGTTTGACCAAATTTTCTAATATTATTTTTTTCTCAATTTTATTCTAAAATCTTAAAATTAATGTATCTATCATTTTATTACATAATAGTTGTGAATAAGTTATGGAATCTTTTAAATTTCTTCATTTTGACTATAAAAATGTTAATAGTCCAAACATATCATCGTGTCACTTTTTTATTTTATTTATTGACCTATTTGGTAAATGACATTATTTATTATTTAAGGGTTGTGGGTCAATGAATAAAAAAAATTTATCATATTGAATCAATTTTAATTTACTGAAAATGTGAAATAGAGAAAATATGAGAGATTAAGATTAAAATAATTAATAATAAAATAAATAAGATTTGCATCTTTTAGTTTATATATTTTTAATCTATTTTATTTATATTTGCTTCATAGGTTACTCAAGAAATAATATATATGTGAATTCTAACATCTTTAATCAATTTGGGTTAAGTGCATTCATGGTCAAATGTGATTAATAAATTGCATCATATTTAGAGATTTAATTCTCATTTGGCATTGCAAAAACTCTTTCATTAACAAATATCTCAAGTGATTTATTACAATTTCATTATATTAGTAGTATTGAGAAATTAACTATTTATTAATAATTCAGACCAACTAACATATTACACATCTTATAAGGATGAAAGTGTCACTTGTTTTGAAGGAACTTAAAAATAGATATATAATTTTAATTTATTTAAAATATATAAGTAATCTTATTTTTTGTTAGTAATATGATTTTTTAAAATAAATTATTAATTTTTATTTTAAAAAATTCAATTTATTGCAACTGAAAGAAATTTTCAATTTTTTTAATAAATTTTGTACAATTTAAATTTATATTTAAAATAATAATAATTATAATTTAAAATATAAAATTCAGATATAAATTTTAAAATACTAAAATTAAAAAGCCACTATTTAACACAAGCTTACCCTTTAAACATAAAACAAAAATTAGAAAACCACTACCTTATAAAATCTCTTATATATTTTTTGAATAACAATTTCTAAAAAAATATTTAAGAGTGCTGCATAGCACCCGGTGGAATTGATCTGCTTGAATAAAGATTATTTCACTTCTATATAATTTTCCCCTCCTATATGTCCGGATATCTAAATTCGAGACGGTATCCTAATAACCAATACGGATAAAGGATCCTTACAGGTTTTTGTCGTGGACCCAATCTAATCTCGAAATACCAATTCTATAATTCTCCACGTTCTACCCATTTTCCTGCACGGCATGGAAAATCGTTGCTTTAATCATATTTCGTCACTGTAATGATGTATAGCAAGGAATCTTGAAAATTTTGGAGCTCAAAAATCATCCTTTCCCAGAGAATCCAAGACTTGGATGGATTTGAAAAAGCGACTGATACCTTCTTCCTTAAGTTTCGTGAACACATGTGAGATTGTGGACTTTATTATAGAACCTATATTCAGTTCCATCCTCACCGTTTTGAATTGTTGTTTCTTCCTTTGGTTATAATGAAGCGGAGCAATTCTCTCGTCAGTATCCAAGTAACGCTGCTCTTCTTGTTAGCATTTGCTAGAGTAACTTGTGCAAAGGCTGTAAGAAAGCCATATATTGTTCACATGTTGAAATCCATGAAACCCCAACACTTCAGTTTGCATGAGCACTGGTATCATTCAATTCTCACCCAAGCAACTTCGGCTGCCTCCACTTCAGACCCGAGTATCTTGTTGTATACATATGATATACTCCTCCATGGCTTTGCGGCCAGGCTGACCAGTGCCGAGGCTGCAGCTTTAGAGAGCGTGGATGGGTGTCTGGCTGTGATTCCATCCTCTCTCAAGAAGCTTCATACCACACACTCACCTCAGTTTCTCGGCCTGGCCGATGACCGAGGAATGTGGTCGCAGAAGTTACATCGCGGAGAAGATGTGATAGTGGGCATGGTGGATACGGGAATATGGCCTGAGAGTGAAAGCTTCCATGACAAGGGGCTGGGGCCTGTACCCTCCAGATGGAAGAGCGAATGTGAAAGCGGGGAGCAATTCAATTCCTCCTCCTGCAATAGAAAACTCATCGGAGCTCGGTATTTTTTGTCTGGCTACAAATCGCATGTAGGCGAGGATTTCATATCCGCAAGAGATGGCAACGGCCACGGCACACATACTGCTTCTATTGCTGTGGGATCTGCTGTAAGGGAAGCGAGCTTCAATGGCTTTGGTAATGGAACGGCCATTGGCATGGCGCCTAAGGCCAGACTGTCAGTGTATAAGGTTTGCTGGGGACTCAATGGCAAGTGCGATGAGAGCGACGTAGCTGCTGCTATGGAAAAAGCCATCCAAGACGGCGTCGACATTATTTCTATGTCAATTGGCGGTGGGTCTGAGAATCCATTCTACATGGATCACCAAGCCCTGGCAGCATTCGGTGCCATGGAGAAGGATGTATTTGTTTCCGCCTCTGCTGGCAACGATGGGCCTTTCCCAGCTTCTCTTTCAAACACGGCACCGTGGATAACGACCGTGGGCTCCAGCAGTATGGACAGAGAGTTTCTCTCCCTTGTGAAACTCGGCAATGGCAAGGTGTTGAAAGGCTCGTCGCTTTACAGAGGAGCTGGGATTCAAAATCTACCAGTGGTCTACGATTATTGCAGCAACCTCGGTGTCGACCCACACCTTTTCAAAGGTAAAGTTGTGATGTGCAATTTCCACGCTAATTCGACGGAAACGGCAAGGCTTCTGAAGGACGCGGGAGCAGCAGGCATGATATTTGTTAACCCTGAAATCTACGGTGCCGCAGACGTACCTCTCGAGCAACCATATCTGCCCGCTACCGGCGTGAGCTATTCGACGAGCCAAAAGATAAAGGTCTACGTTAACAGCACGGCGGCGCCTACGGCCACCATCAACCCCACGGGATTGACAGTGGTGGGAAAAGCAATCGCTCCCATTGTAGACACGTTTTCTTCCCGGGGTCCAAGCGCTTTATATCCGGACGTTCTTAAGCCGGATCTAGTTGCGCCAGGTGTCAACATCTTGGCTGCGTGGAAGGATGGTGGCTTCAAGATAGACTCTGGGACGTCGATGGCGTGTCCCCACGTGAGCGGCATTGCAGCACTCATACGAGCCTCTCATCCTACATGGAGTCCTGCGGCAATCAGATCGGCTATCATGACAACGGCCTCCACACTGGACAACAGAAAGCAACCCATGATATTTCTATCAGGATTCAACCGTGTAGTTTCGAGTCAAACTCATTGACCCATGTTTCATGAGTAGTGGTTCAACAAGAACCCATCTCTCATGATATCGAATGGTCCACTTAGCACTCATTGCATCTAGGTGATGCTCACAGAAGTGAAGCACTGGTCCGTCCCGGGAGGTCACCCATCCCAGTACTGCAAGCCATCAAAGATGCTCTAAACTTGCGAGCCATCAAAGAAAGCAACCCATCAAAGATGCTCTAAACTTGCGAGCCGCCAACCCGTTTGTAAAGGGTGCAGGTCACGTAAATCCAAGGCCGGCCGTGGAGCCGGGGCTGGTGTACGATTTGGGCCCTCAAGACTACATCAACTATCTGTGTGGTCAAAATATGTACACCAAAAAGCAAATTGCCCTCCTCACCCACAAGTGGCCTCCCTGCCCCAAACCGGAATCAGGTGCAGATCTTAACTACCCGTCTTTCTCTGTTATATTGAAGTATGGAGAGCGTATTCAGGTGAAGAGGAGGACGGTAACCAACGTCGGCGGCGACAAAGCAGTATACAAAGTGTGGGTAAAGAGCAGTCCAAACGTAAAGGTAAGCGTGGAGCCAGATACATTGGTGTTCAAGAAAGTAGGTGACCAGGCTAGTTTTAATGTGACATTCGAAAGCCAAGTGGAAGGGAGAGAGGAGAGTGAGTACGGGGAGATAACGTGGAAATGCATCCAAGGCGGAAAGCACATCGTTCGTAGCCCAATTGCCGTTACCTGGATTACGCTTTGAAGTGGAGGAGCTCCATAAATAGGTCCTATATGGTGAATAGCTTTACTAATGTATTTGGTAACGTACACAAATTTCCTGTCAAATATATTGTTATGGAAGGTCGACATGTACTCCAAGCTCTATGGATTGAATCCGCTCTTTAAATTTGCGCCACTTTAACGCAATTTTATAAATAAGTACTAATTTATATAGCGAAGATATTGCTAAGGTTAGAGAAAAGAACCCTCTACAAGGATGCAAATAGTACTGTATCGTATTTGTTTTATGATCCTCTGCCATTCTTGTTCCCATGCATTCGTTTCGACACTTTTCTTAAGAAATTAAATGGGATAACATTTTAAAGGAAAATAAATACTTGGGGTAATTTACGATGATTAAGAATAGTAAAATAAGTATTAATTAGTTATAATAGTGATCGATGAATTTTATAATTGTAATAGTTAAATTTGATTAATAGTGATTGATAGGTATGTAATGAAATTAAGGTTGTGGATTTGTTCTTGGAGTTTAGACTCATTTTTGTACAAAATGATATTTTTTTTATCCTTAGTATATCAAATAATTGTTTGGTTTGATCTTCTAGAAGACTTGGGGAATCGTGATATTGAAAAATACATGAAAGGGTTGTCATTTTGTTACAAGAACACAAGATCTTATCAATCAACCCCCAAAAAGTGTACAAAGATTAAAAACAACAAGTGCCTTAGAATGGAGATATGTTACTCTTTTTAATGAACCAAATCAATATGAATCAATATTAGTTGCTCCTCTAATGCTCTAGGACGATTGATAATTTATGGATGTGAAATGAATGCAATCAAGTGTCTATACGGACTAGCACATAGCATCAAATTTCACAAATTGTGTTTAGCTAATTGAAGATGGGAAAGTGAATGGGGCTAGTTAGCCAAATTTTGAAATTTAAATATTAAAATAAATGGGAAAAATTTTGTGACCACAAGGTTACCCTAGGACCATGAGAATGTCCTAGGGTGGACAAATGGTTTGATCTAGCTAGCTAAAAAATAAATGAGTATAAACACATAAGTGAATGCGATAAATGCTAGGATAAGAAGAAACTATATGTATGTGTTCCTATAAGGACAATGTAGCTACTAAAAGTATTTGAATATGTGTGTATATAGAGAGGTAAAAGGCTAGGGTAATAATTCTAACTTTGTAAAAGTCTATATCATTTAATAATTCTAACTTTGTAAAAGTCTACATCATTTATCAATGTCTACACATATCAAGGTTGTTCATCAAAATGGGTAGAACACTAAATTAGAAATTGTATGGGTGGGTATTTAAATTTTACCATTATATTTTCACCTTCACTTTGAATTGCATGTGAATCTTAACATGGTTGTGCAAATTTCAAATTATGTGGCACTCAGAAACATGCATGTGAATTTAGGCATCCAAAGGTATAAAGGGTGATCCAAAAAATGTTTAATGGATCATGCAAGGTGTGATAGTATGTTTCCTTTATATAATATCCATGGGTCCTAAAAAAATGTATGTAATGAGTAGATTTTATCTTACAAACATGAAATCTAATATAAAATAGGAACTTGCAAACTATCTAGGAAATATGAATAATAGGAAATAAATAAAGAGAAGAGTTTTTTCTTGTTCAAAAAATGAAATGGTATGTTCTGTGTGGTAACTATGGGATGATAAGGTGCATGAAGTGCAAAAAATATCATGTGATAATACTTTCTCAAATGATTAACATAATGAGTCTCCATAACACCTATCACTAATTAAAAGCTCAACATATGAAGGTTAGTGACAATATATGCCCCTTCAATTGAAAGTATACATTTTATGAAAGGAATTGAAGGATAGGTAAAACCATAGATGAAAGTAAATATAATTTATAGATAAGTATGTAAGAATATATATTACGTGAAAAACATGTCTAACATATAGAATGATAAAGTATGGTTAGCACATATGGGTAAGAGATAACATCAAGGGAAGTAAGGTTTCCCTAGTATACACAATTTGAAGACCTACAAGTGTCATTACAAAGGTGTTCAAAGGCTCATCACTTTATAGAGGAGCTAGTATTCAAAATTTTCCTCGGGCATATGATTATTGCAACAAGCTCAGTGTTGAGCCAAGGCTAGTGTACTATTTGATCCCTCAAGACTACATCAACTATATTTGTGGTCTCAACAACTTCACCAAAAAGAAAATTACCCTACTCACCCACAAGTGGCCTCCCTACCCAAAATTAGAGTCAGGTGCAAATATTAACTATATGTTTTTCTCTATTTTGTTAAACTATGAAGAGTGTGTTCAAGTGAAGAGGAAGATGGTGACCAACATGGGTGGTGATAATATCGTATACAAATTTTGGGTGAAGATCATCTCAAATGTCAAGGTAAGCATAGAGCCAAATACATTGGTGTTCAAGAAAGTAGGTGACTAGGAAAGTTTTAATGTGATATTCAAAATCCAAGTGGAAGGGATAGAGGAGGTAGATGTTAGGGAAATATATTGGAAATGTATTTTAGGCGGAACACATATCATTCATATCCCAATTACTATTCTTTGGAATAGCTTTGAAGTGGAGGAGCTCTAGGTATATATAGGTAGTGTTGTTAACAGATTTATCTTCTTAGATTTTTTAATATTATGACTCTATTTTTCCCAAAGACAAATAAGTAACAAAAAGTTGGGTAAATTATTGATTAACTTCTTTGAGTTTTAACTAATGTACAACTCCCTTCTATGATAACTTTTTTATTTTTTAAAATTTAAAATTGGGGTATACTTTTAACCATAAACTAGTAAAGGAAAACTAACATTTGTCCATAAACATGACACTAATGTGATTGAGAATTCAAAAAAATGAAAAAGGTTTTCGAATATCATTTTTAACACACGAGTCACTAAAGAATTTTTGAAACAAATACTACAAGAACTTCAACACAAACATTGAAAAATACCAATGATAGATAGATAATTGTTTAGATTTAAATTCCACTACACCCCAAAAGGAAATGAATGTTACACAATTCAATATCACATTTATAAACGAATCAATATTCAAGCATTTACCCAAGCTCGTAGACTTAGAAATAAATATCAAGCATCACATTCAATTTCAAATGTTCACAAACAAAGGAATTCCTTATGGAATAAGAAAAATATTTATTGATCCTTCTTTGATCGAGTCTCACTCTTACAATGTAATGGGGATCAAAATTTTAGACCCTTCAAAAATTATTTAATTATATATTTAAATCATTTCAAATGTATCTGTTTAAGAGTCTTGAAAACTAATTCTTCAAAAGAATCATAAAATTAAAGTTTCATGCATTTTCAACCTTTAAAACTTAAACATCCAAATAAAGCATGACTATTGTTGAGGTGGCCAAATCTGTGAGTCCACATTTGCTCCATTTGTTGGGTCTTACTGACTGGGAATTATATGAGCCTTGTAATCCTTAAGTGTCTGGGCGACAACTAGAAGTTCATTGTGATGAGGGATAATGGCATTCTTAGTCCTAAGTTTCTAGAGATTTTTGTTGCTACAAAGGGTGTCAATCTTTGTGGTGAGGGTGACTAGAAAGTTCTCATACCAAGATAAAGTTGAATCAATCCTAGCCAACTTCTTTAAATTATGTTTGTTGAAAGCTTACTCACCAAATAATGTATTGACCACCTTCTAAAATCCTTCCTTTAATTCATCAGTTGTAGCTACACCATAAATGTTGTTCTTCTTAAGTTGACAACCAAAGTCTGAAAATTCTTTTATAAGATCAGTGTTGATGTAATTGCAGTCTTTTAACAACTTATTTTGTTCTTGGAAATTCTGCTTCAAGAAGGAGATTTTTCAGTCAATACTCTTCCTCCACATTATACACTATGGGTCACCTACAAAAGGGATGATTTTCTCTATTACAGGTTTATCTAAACCCATATCTAGAATTTCCTTAAGATCCTAATTAGCTTGCAACTAAAGAGGTTCTTCTTGTTTACAATTTGGTATTTTAGTTTTGATATAATTTCTCAGCAAAGTCAAGTCATCATGGACTTTCTTTAACTTTTTAATCAAAGGAGGATCTTTGGCTTTCAAATCTATTACAAATTATGTATTAAATTTACCGTAAAAGCTATCCTTTTGTACTTTGGTAATCATTTATTTCTTAGTTGCAAAATTAGGATCAAAAGAAGAACTTGCATGTCTGACAAGTTGGGGAGAAGGATCATTCAATGACCTTAGACAACTCAAGAGTAGCTCTACTTCTCTTTTTAATTTATCATTATCATGCTTTTCCTTCTTAGTCATCTCCACTAACCTCTTATCATTCACTCAAAAATCATGGATATCACCATCCCTACTTGGGGGTCCCAATTCTACCTTTATCATGATATAGTCAACTATTGTGGCCTGACTGGGTTCTTTTTGTGTGGAGGGATGTGCAATCTCTATACAAAAATATCCATAACTATTAACATCCATCAACCTTGAAGTAGTTTTTAATTTCTTGGGTTTGGGAGACCTTTGCAATATTTAATCCATAATGTTATCATCTAGCAAACTAACCAAAATTATTTTCATTTTCTTAGCCAATGTATTATCTAGCCAAAAAGGAGAGGAAGTAGTGAAAATGGCTTGAGATGAAGAGCCAAGTGATGAAAATTGAAGAGCTCTCCTTAGAGGAGGATTATTTGCTACATTTTGAAAATTGAAAGGAAAGGAAGTGGAAGACTTACACTTTTGTGTGCTCTTCTCAAGCATATTTTGAGAGAGGTTTGGTTGGTCTTCAAGGGAATCAACCTCCATTATCTCAATTTCTTATTCTTGTTCATTTCCTTTCTCCAAATTTTTTTCTCTCTCTGTCTCTACTTGATCTTCCAACCTGCTATCCTTGGGAAGACCATTGCTACATGTCTTTTTTGGGATTTTTCTTTTCTTTGGAGGTTCTTCTCCATCTCTACTTCCACAAGTAGTGTTACCATGTGTTGCAAAGGAGGTGATATTGTAGATAAATAATTTCCTTCCTGAATAGGATTGACTTGCTCTCCTATTCTTTGTCTTCCTTTGGGTTGAGCCTTGGAAACTTCAACTTTCTTCTTTGTAAGCCATATTTGAGTCCCTTTTAGGACTACAATAGTTCTAGTTTCAAGATCCTTAGGTTCCCTGACACTCCAATCAATTGGCACCATAGGTTGTATATGTATATGACTAGTGTAGATTGGATCTACCAAGTTAATTTCATCATCTTCTACACCTTCAATATCCTAGCCTAATCTGAAAGTAACAATCTACCTTAGATTCATCCTCATCCAACTCCTTTTCTTGACCTCACAATCATTAGAGAAATCAACCCAATAATCAAGTACATATGAGGAATGTGATGAAATTTGAGACCCAAGTGAAAATTGTCTTTCATAAAATTCTTGTTACAAATAGGAACCTCATGTCATAAGTAGAAGCACTATATTTTATAATATCCCTCTCAATATTGAGGGAATTTAATTGAGACTGGCATGAATAATACCCCAAACCAATGAGGAATGGGATGCCAATTTCTTCCTCTTCACACATCTCTTACTGATCTATACAACTTGTCTGTGGATCTTTATTAAAATAATTTTGTCCTCTCCATACTTGGGAAACTTATGAGGTATCCTATCATAACCTCCTACTCCGATGTAGGTGAACCTTTAGAACTGGATGAAATGGCTCGAACCATATTTTTTATCAATTGAATGGCTTCAAGAGAAATCCTTTTGTCCAAATCCCCTTGCAGCTCCCTAACCAATCTCATGGTGAATACATCATTCACCCTCATGTACTTAAGATAACTTCTAGATCCAATTGTAGATCAAGATAATAATTATAAATTTTAATGTGTTCATCAAAATCTTCAACAACCCTAAATCTTGGCTAGGGTCTTGTGCAATCCAAGGAATATAAAAGATAGGAAGACATAGAAAAAGTTATTGAGAGAAAAAAATAAAATAATTTAATGAATTATGTCGCTAATTAAACTGGCCCAATATAAATAGTGTGTTCCTATGCAAACAATTTGCACAAAGAAAAACATCCATTCTTCAAATTCATGTGTGTTCATGTTACCTTTCAACCTGTGCAACAATATGATGATATATGTAATTTCACCTTTGAAGTGATACTTATGTAGGTTTTTGGGTAATTAATATTTTCCCTTCGTAGGCATTGCAAGCCACTCTCTAGCAATTACATTCTTATGATACCCTTTATTTTTATTGAAATTTCATTATGATGTAGTAAAATCAAAATCAACATATACCTTCCTACTGGGTAACCTAAAACACCCATTGATAGTGGACCTATCCAAAGTGATGAGTAATTTTTCATCAGTGGTTTTGATTTCTCTAGTGTTAGTGTTATAGTGGTTTATACATTTGAGCACCAATTTTGTGTATTACAGAACAATGAGAAAAGTAGATGCCTCAAGTAAGCCACTTTTTGCCAATATTTGAGTAATTGGGTGTTTGTTTGGACTGTTCACCGAGCTCCTAGAATTCTCCTAGATTAATATGCCCTAATCTGGTGTCACCTATCTTTGGCAAGGTACTACCTAGACCAGGCAAATACTCTTACACTAAGTATTTATACTTTTCTTTCATCAATTTTAGCTCAAACTCTCCTTTTAACTCTAGAAAAAATTTGACAAAGTTTCTCCTAGGGTGCCTGACTTGAGCTATGGGAATTATTTACAAATTTCTTGAAACAAGTGATAGGAAGCACTAGCAAAGTACTAGAAGCATGCACTTAAACCAAATTTATAACTTTTGGGAGGAGTTCTCTAAGAAAGGATTCTTCTCTTCTCAACACCAAATTCTTCATCACAATACTATTCTTCATGCTCATAAAAATCCCCAATTTCTTGTTTGCAAATGTTTAAATGAATGATTCAAATTGAGAATTTTTCCTTTACTATGCCTCTACATTTAATTCACCTATCTTGGCTATGACAGTAATTAATGTAGGGTAGGTGGATCCCTTCACACCAAATCATTTTTTTTTGTGAAGAAGAGTCAAATTTTTTATTGGTTCTCGAAACCTTGTTGGATTCTAACAAGGGTTTCAAAACCTTGATTGTTCTCTGCTTTAAACCATTTATTTCATTCATCTGGATTGTTTTACTATTGGATTATTTGTAATTACAAGTTGTGTCAGGAGCCGACAAGGTAGTGAGAACCTTGTTGGGGCCCGAAAGAGTTGTCACAACTCGTAAAAATGCCTTTGGAATTTAGGATGCTACTTATCATTCATTTTTCAGCTAGAAAACATAAGGTTCTTGGTTCCGTGTTGGAGCCTGACAAGGTTGTGAGAACCTTGTGGGTTACTAAAAAATGGTTTCAAAACCAAGTAAAAGAGTCACTTTTTCTTCTTGGTTATATTTTGGACTTGCTTAGAGAAACACAAGGTTTCAAAAACCTCAATGACATCTGAAAGAGTTCTGAAAACCAACTTAAGAACCATCAGTGTCTGAAAATACTTAATGAATCTAAATAAAAAATTGAATAGACAACAACTTGGATTCAAATTAGGTTGTGAAAAACTTTTTAGGCTCCAACATGGTTGTGAGAACCTTGTTGGGTTTCAAAAATATTTTTTAAACTAAAGTCTCAAAAAATTGACTTTAGGCAAAATGACTAAGTATTAAAAGTGTAGTGACAGAAAATGCATCCCTCTACATTTTCACACTTTTTTGGGCCCTCCCTATTAAATTGAGCTTAATGCTTCCTTGATTTAGTGTTTTAATGTGTTTAACGCATTCACATTAGGTCTTGGGCCCTTGTGAATTAAGTGTACCTAGTTGTGCCTTATTTAGGGTGTTGTAAAGTGTACCTAAGTTACACTTTCACACTAATATATAGTTTTATATTAATTGGGCTTCTTTATGCCTTAACTGACCTTATTTTGACCTACAAGCCTTAATTAATGCATCTTTTCGAGATTAATCTTGAAATTTACCAACATCCAATCATAATTCATGTTTTTTTTGGATTGTATGGCCCAAATTTAGTGATCTAGGACTCATGCCACCTTGGGTGTATGGGTCCCACCTAGGTTTCAGCTCCTAGATCTAAATTTCACATTAAACTAAGCCTTTCTTAAAAAATGTGTCTCAAGCTTAGCCTAATGGGACTCATATGCCACAACTGGCATATGAGTCCCACTTAGCTTAGACCTAAATTAAATTCAAATTCTTGGTGGGATTTTATTCTACTAGATCTGATGTTGGCTTATAGTGTTGTAATTTCCATAAATTTGACATAAACAAGTATGAATACAAGGTTATTTCACATATTTTCTCCTAGAAATTTTCATGAGCAAGTACATGACCTAAGCATTCAAATATTCTAGCATTCAGGAGCCTACAAGAGCTGATTATCAAGCATCATGTCAAAGTCATCATACATCATGTTTTCTTTTGAGCTAATATTTGTGATGTAGGGTTTTATGATTCAAGCAAGCATTCAATTCAATAACTATATCATTCAAGCAAGATTCAAAGATCCACATTCATGCTATCCATTTCATACATATCTGTGGCATCTTATTCAAGGGTTTGGTGAGTTGCAACATTGCATATTTGTTCATTCATCATTCCTCTATTTCATTTGACTTCATTTCAAGGTTTGATTACCAAAACGGAGTTTGACCAAGGCAAACACCTATCCACTAACAAAAACAACATTTTTTCCATCTCTTTAGTGTGTGATTTGCAAATTGTAATGCCTTGTCATGAAACCCCAAAGGACAACACTTCTAAATAACAATTATGAGAAAAAAAAAATTGAAAGAAACTAACATGAAATGTAAATCATACAACTCTAACATATAATCCATCTAACATACATAAGTTCTAACAATGTCCTTTAGGGTATCATGGATGCATTATAAACTAATCCCATAATGATGATAAGTTGTCTACAAGTATCCATTTTAAAAACATAGCATAAGGTAAATGAACATCATAATGTGGCATAGAAAATTGGACACTCTTGAAAAAAGAGACAATTTCACGCTTAATTTAGACCTACTTTTGAGTATCCCTGCATTATCCATTCTTCAAAACAACATTTATAGGCCCCTAAGACCCATTATTTTTTATATAGAGGCTCGTTTCACTTAAAAAATAACTTAAATCCTGACAAACAACACTCAATTCATTCATATCCTGAAAACCCACCTTCAAAAACCACTAATGGGACCCATTCACCACCTTGGGTGAATGAGTCCCCTCTGGTGAACCCATTCACCAAGGGTGGCGAATGAGTCCCTTTTGAGGGAAATTTCAATTTTGAGCGGGAATTCAATTATTTCAACTTAATTTTTCGGTGGATGTCAGCCTCTTAGGTCTAAATAACAGGAAAATTAGGTGTTGATGCCTATAAATACACATTTTAAGCCATTTTTCACATCTCTTAGTCATTTTTACAAAGCAATTTCAAAAGTCAAGTATTAGGAGTCTTCCACAATAAGTTTTATTTGCATTTTCTAGAGAAAAGTTGAAGCTTTAGGGCAGAAAACTAAGGGTTTCTGCAGGTCTTTGAGCTCACTTCTCATCCAAGATCCAACATTACAAAGAGTTCATGATGGATTCCTATGGTGAATCATGGAGAAATCTAGGTTGAGGAGATGCAACTAGCCATCAAATCACACCTAAAGACTTGTTTTCAAAATGATTCCATCTTCCATCTTCTCTCTATCTTTAGACTTAAGGTTTGTATTACATTTGTATGATATTTACATCCATTTGATATGTTGTAGGGTTTTTAGGGCTGAATTCTTGCATCATTCAAATCACATTTGCACATCTTATTCTAACACAATAGAATAGGGTTTTGTCATACTTTAGATTTTCCTAGTCTTTAACACTCTTAAGGCTATGGTTTTATACAGATTTTTATCCATTCAAGGTTTGAATACCTAATTTGGGGTTTGACTAAGGAAAACCCCCCATTAGACAATAAATTTTAAGTTGTTTGCAAGTATTTTATGAGATCTCAATCTGAATTCCCATCAAGAAGTGTTGTACAGGTGACCAAGTGCAGGTCTAAGATCTGAGTTTGTAGAAAATTGAAAGTGGATTGATTCGCCATGGATGGTGAATGAGTCCCTCATGAGGTGGTTGACAAAGTTAACTATAGATTCTAGTACCCAGTAAGCAAAAACCAATTTCCAAGTAGAAAACCCTAACTTGGGACTAATTCGCCCAAGGTGGCGAATGAGTCCCAATCAACCTAAAAGTCAAATTTTTCAAATTTCCAGAGTTCTTTCCAATCTTCATCAGTCTTATAGGTGCACACATTCTGAATTACAGCTTTCTATTCAGTTTCATTTTCATTTTTGATCATCTTTCTAAGCTTTTTTGCATACCTCACTATGTTTTCAAACATTGCATATTTCATTCATTTTGTATTCATAATCAATCAATTTCATAGCTTAGCTGCATTTAGATCATTCCATTTAGTCATAATTTCATCATGCATTCCTTTTTTTGAGTGAACCACCTCAATTTTAGGGTTCTATCTCTCTCCTTTTAGGAGAAAGATCCTAAGAGTGCAAGAGAAGTCCATAGAACCATAAAATTGATGGTTCATTTTGGTGAACCTGCATATTGAACATTATATCTTTCTAATTTGCATTTTCATTTGCATCCTAGGACTCAATTGCATTGTATTTTGCATTATTTTCTTGCATCCTAGGAATTCTTTAAAATTGCATTAGTGAAACTACCATTTAGAGGTCACTATTGCATTTCCTTTCATCACATCATTCCAAAATTATGCATTGAACACATAAAGAAAACTCAAAAGAATAAAAAAATAAACTTAAAAATATACCTCTCCTGGGACTCATTCGCCACCTTGGGCAAATCAATCCCAATGCACTTTTTTCATTAGTATTTTCATAATTTAGTTTCCTACTTTGCACTTTTTTGTTTTCTACAGTTCCTTTTTTGTTTTAGTTCAGTTACTTTATGTTATATCCAAATCATTTAAGCATCATTTCCTTTTATGGCATTCATGGATAGTCTTAGATTTTTTCAAATTTCCTTTTCAGTATTAGTTCCTAGATCTTTTAAATCAGATTTGTCAATACATAAAAACAAAAAAATAGAAACATCAAAGCAACCTTTCAAAAAAATGATTCCATTCAAAAATACCATCTTGAATCCAAGCCTAGTAGCGATGATGTAGACAAGTTAGATGAATTTCTGAACTAGACTTTATCTTGCTCACTTCATCTTCTAAAGCTTTCCATGAGAAGCCCAAACCAATTGACGATAACCTATCCCTCAAACCTTTTAGTCATGATGACTTTGACTTGTTAGATGAAGCCCTTTAGGACTTCATCTCGTCTACGTCATCCACTAAATGACCAACCTACAACACCAAACATTAATGTCTCAAAAATTTTTAATGAGCAACCTAAAATAATTAACAATAACTTACCCCTCAAACCTTTTAGTCGTGATGACCTTGATATGTTAGATGAAGCCCTTCAGGACTTCGTCTTGCCTAAGCCATCTATTAAGGTTTTTTGCGAACAATTTAAAACTAGGGACATTAATGTGATTCAACCTCAACTCATTCTTTACCCACCCTCGCATAAACTTCATCCTTTTAATAAACCTGAGTTCACTCTTTACCCACCTAAAATTGATGCATTGCAGCAATCTAGTAATATTACTATTGCTCATACATATAATACCTAACACAATCTGCAACCACCACTTGACCAACCCCACCCTCTTTACCTTTACCTAATCCACCTAGTTCTCCCCGCTTTCCCTCACACACAAAGTAGTATGATCTTGTTGAACAACTCAAGAATACTCCTACAAAGATTTCCTTTTGGGATTTACTTCAGAGTTCACCAAATTACCACACTATAATTCAAATAGCCTTAAAACACATTGTGGTTCCTCCTGGTACAACTCTGAATGATGTGGCAGCTTTAATAAATGGAATGACTAAAGTTAATCTAGACATTACTTTCCATCAACACGAGCTCCCCCCTTTAGAGTTGCGAAAACAAAATGAATCCTTTATGATAATTGTTCAATTCAATCAAATAGGTATCAAAAGAACCCTCATTGATAATGGTTTTTCCCTTAATGTGTGTAGTGTGAATCTCCTTGATAGATTCTGTGTTGACAAGTCACAAATAAAACCCGATTCCTTATCCATTCAAGGATTTGACAATACAACAAAGCAACCGCTATATGTAATCACTTTTCCTATTGCCGTTGGGGTGGCTACTATGAAAACTCCTATTCATGTCACGCCTTATGATCTTTCATATAATCTTTTTTAGGTAGACCATGGATTCATGAGATGAATGTAGTGCCTTCGACCCTTCATCTAATAATGAAATATGTCTATAACAACAACATTTATAAAATTGAAATAGATCCTGAGCCTAAAAGTTGCTTACACCTTGAAAAAGGAACCACAAGTCCTCTAAATACATTAATCCCAACATCTAATATAGAACCTCTCGAAATTGAACAAGATGAGGAATCAGTGTCCAAATTATTTGGTGATGATTGCGGATCCTTAGAATTCACACCTTCATTTATGGGTGAATATATAATCACACAAAAGAAGGATGAGAAACAAGAACAACCAACTGTCATGTCAACTCATAATTTAGAAAAATCTTCGCAAACATCTATCTCCTCTACTTTAGAAGAAACTACAACATACACAACAAATTTTGATGAGAGATTATCAACCTACACCTAATCCAAAAGAAATTGAAAGACTTTATGGAAAAGGCTATGAACTTGTGAAACAATTGGGATATACCAGAAAAGGATGTGGAAAGTATGAACAAGGTATTTGTGTCCCTATAGAACCTAATACACAAGAGACAAAAACTAGATTGGGATATTCTTTTTCTAAAACAACAAAAGCTACTCAACTACCATATTTGAATATCAACACTATTACATGTCAACCAAAACACAAACTCACAATCAAACATCCCAAATTGCTTGATATGAACTCCTCACCATCATGGAAGTATGTTGATAGTGATGAAACTCTAAAACAAATTTAGGATTTTATGATAATACATCCTCTACTACTCCCATGAAATGGGTTACTTGTGTTTTGATAGTTACCAAACAAAAAGATAGTGATATCCCTTAAAAACCATATGATACTAAAGTTCCTAAGTCTAATGCACTCCCCTTAGGACATACAATCGATGTGCCAATGGAAATAGATGATAAAGACAAATATATTAAAATTGGGAAGTGCTTTCACGATGAATAACAAGAGGACACTACAACTTTACTTCATGATTTTCCCAAAAAAATTCCTTGGAAATATTCTGACATGCCAGGAATTGACCCAAAAATTATGACACAACATTGTTCTTACTGAAAATGCTAAACCTATTCGCCAAAAGATGTGAAAAATGCACCCTAACATAGCCTTGCATGTTAAATCAGAGCTTGAGAAACTCCTTGATGCAGGCTTCATTCAACCTATTGATTATTCTCCTTGGATCTCAAATATTGTCATAATTGCTAAACCTAATAATCGTATTAGGGTATGCATAGATTTTCATTATTTGAATAAAGCCTCTTTAAAAGAAAACTTTTCGCTTCCTAATATTGACATGATCATGGATTCAACTATTGGACATGCTTTTTTGTCATTCATGGAACGATTTTGTGGTTATAATCAAATCCTTATCAACCCTCAAGACCAATACAAAACTGCATTTACAACTATTTGGCGAATGTTTTGTTGGGTTGTGATGCCTTCTGGTTTAAAGAATGCTAGCACAACTTATCAGCGAGCAATGACCTTGATATTTCATGATTACATACATAAAATCTTGGAAGATTATGTTGATGATATCCTTGCTAAATCCTTAACAAGACAAGACAATGTAAATGTTCTTCAAAAAATATTTGAATGAATACGTAAATATAATATGCACTTAAATCTAAAAAAGTGTGTCTTTGGTGTAGATGGTGGGAAACTTTTGGGGTTTGTCATATCTTATAGAGGCATTGAGGTAGACAGAAAGAAAATTGATGCCATTATTAACATGCCACCTCATAAAAGCATTTCTCAATTGCACACGTTACAAGGTTGAATTCAAGCTATCGGTTGTTTTGTAGCATCTTTAGCCAATCGTACATTACCCTTCACACATCTTCTCAAAAAGGACGTACACTTTGATTGGAATGAGGATTGTAAACAATCTTTTGAGAGTTTAAAGGAATACCTTGCAACTCCACCTGTTTTACAACCCGTCGTTCCAAACAAACTATTTATCATGTGCATAGCCGCATTATCCCATTCTCTTGCAGCATTGTTGGCTCAACAAGACGGTCATGGAAAAGAATATCTTCGTTATTACATTAGTCAAACTTTAATTGATCATGAAACTTGATACTCACCAATTGAAAAACAATGTTTAGCTCTTGTATTCCCTACTAGTAAATTGCGACATTATTTACTAAATGTTGAAATACAATTCATAACAAAATTTGATCCCCTTAAGCATCTTTTTAATAAAACCAACCTATCCGGACACTTAGCTAAGTGGGTGATGTTGTTAACTAAGTTTGACCTTAAGTTTGTTTCCCAAAAATCAATAAAAGGACAAGCCTTAACTGATCACTTAGCTAATGCCCCTTCTCCTCTCACTTTACCTAATCATGACTCCTTTCCTAACTATAGTGTCTTGACCGTCGATGTTAAAACATGGGAATTGTATTTCGATGGATCTAAGTGTCGAATAGGTTCTGGTGCTGGAGTGGTATTAATTCCACCCGATGTAAAGCCTATTCCCTTGTCCTATCGATTAAATTCCTATGTACAAATAACACAAGTGATTATGAGGCATTAATTGTAGGATTGTGAGCTACCTTAACCATGGGTGCTAAAGATATCAAGATCTTTGGTGATTCACAATTAGTCATCAAACAAATTAATGGGACATATCAAACTAAACATGAAAAATTATCAAAATAAAAGGATCTTATAATGAAACTATTAGAGAAGTTTGAATCATTCACCATTAATAACATCCCACAAAAATACAATCAACATGCGGATGTGATGGTGAGTGCAACCTCTCTTATATCTTGGGCACATGATCCTTCAACAGACTTCACCTTTGTTATTCACCCAATCATGAAACCTTCAATTGATACCCACCTAGAAGATATTTTAACCACAACTCAAGAAGCCTCGCGAGAATGGTATGATACAATATACAATTATTTAAAAGATAGTACCATTCCCGAGCCCACAACGACAAACACTCAAAATTGTTTACACAAACTAGCAGCCAAATACATGATCCTCGCTGATGTTTTGTATAGAATATCTTTCAATAGTCTCTTACTAAGGTGTCTTAAGGACTCTTAAATTCCTATAGCCCTTGAGCAGGCTCATGTTGGTGCCTATGGAGCTCATTTTGGAGGATGATCATTAGTGCAAAAACTTATCTGTATGGCATATTATTGGAGACATATGGAAAAAGACTGATTTACTTACATTAAATGATGTCACAAATGTCAAGAACATAGCAATCTAATTCATGCCCTTGCTTCTGAGATCCGTGCCCAAATTCCCATTTGGTCGTTTTCAATATGGGGATTAGATCTCATTTGAAAAATTTCACCACCTTCTTTTGTCGGACATACATTTATAATAACCGCAACAGACTACTTCACAAAATGGGTGGAAGCTATTCCTCTTCGATCTAAAAATGCTTCAAAGTAATTTTTTGTTTCATATTGGAACACATAATTGCTTGCTTTAGCCTCCCTTTCGCAATCATTTCCGATAATGGAATCCCATTTAAGAATGATGAAGTAAAGAAATTTCTTGAAACATTCAATATCTAACATCGATTTTCTACACCATACTATCCGCAATGCAATGGACAAGATGAAAGTACTAATAAGATTCTTGAACAAATCCTAAGGAAAACTATTAAGAAACATCATAAGGATTGGCATACGCAATTACATTATGCACTTTGGGCTTATCGAACAAGTTTTAGGTTATCTACGAGAACTACACCCTATAACCTTTTTTATGGTACTGACGTGATCATGCCCTTGGAGTTAGAAATTCATACGTTGCGAATTTCTCTTCAAGACCTTATTGATGATGCCACATATAAAGATCAATGATTGCACCAGCTTGAGATGCTCGATGAAAAATGTATTAACGATCTTGAACTTATCCAAGCTTATATTAAACAATTACAACAAAAACACAATACTCATGTTATTCATCGAACATTTCATAAGGGTGATTTTTTTCTCTATGAGAATCAACGCAATACTAACACTAACCATGAGGACAAAGATAAATTCATAATTGGTTAGGACCTTACATAATCAACACCAGTTATGGGTATGGTGCTTACATCTTAACTAAGCTCGACGGAACACCCCTTAAGGAACCTATTAATGCCACGCATTTGCGTCGATATTATCTCTAGTCTCCTTGAATAGTATGGATTAAAAATCAGTATTGTCTAAAGTTATTGGGTTTCATGCTAAATAACTTTCACATTGCTTCGTTCTTGACAACTACTCATGTGTTTGTCTCGAACACTAAGGTAATTATTTAAGTTCTTTTTATAATTACTTTAGATTTCATACTATTCACCCTCGTGTTATGTTAAGTTTGATCCTTATATGAATTATAGGTGTATCTAATTTAACATAATCTCTTTTTCATATTAACAATGTTGTATCTAAAGTACAATTGAAATATGTTTTACATTAGATCACATCAATCATGTTAAATCATGTAGACATTAATTAAATACTTTTACCACAAGTTATTTAATTAATCACCTTGTCATTTAACATTCAAACACATTAAAAAAATTATAACAAATTATTACAACATCAAATGCTCATATATATATCTCAAAAAAATTATGTACATCTCATCATCATATACAAAATCACCAAGCTTTGTAAGAACTAGACCCCTCAGGCTCTGGCAGCTGTGATCTAGTCCCTGGATGTCATGAGACAATCGTGTGTGATCGTGATCATGATCCACCGACTCTAAGTGCATACTCCAAACCCTATACTCGCCCAAGGGCTACAAGATGATCCTCTATCATCTGATCCTTCTCCACTCATACATGTGCTAGCTCTGTGTGTAGTCTCTCAACCTCTATTGAAGTCTATGATGATTGTCCTACACTCTCAGCTTGATGGAGTCATCTCCTCACACTCTCATAAGTTTCCTGCAACCTCGTGAATGGTTTGAGTGACTATGGCTCCTCCTCCACGATTGGTGGGGACACGTAATCAGGGTTTATCTCCTCCTCGTTGATGGATGCAGGCACTATCTCTGTGGAATCCTAATAATAAAACTCTCACCAGACTCTCATCTCTCCTGCAAGGTAGAAACAATACACAATCAATAAACATCATCATGATATATATAACATCAAAACTAAAACACATGCATAAAATCAAATATCATCACCTATATCTCCAGTCTGTTGAGGGATGCCAACCTTATCCTCCCTAGGGGGCATGGAGGACATGCTAGCCTCTCTTTGACCATGGGTCCCGATGTCTGCTATAGCTACTACATGTGATCTAGTCACATGAGTGTGTGAGAACTCTCCTCACTCGTGTTGATCCTCAGTCGCTACCTCATCACCCTCACTCAGGGGTGGCTCTTCCTCATACTCCTCCTCCTCATAATCATTCTCCTCCTCCTCTCCTCCATCCTAACAAATCCTCATAGTCAAGATCGGCCTCTGAATCATACCCATCATCAATAACATCAGTAAATATATCGGTTGGCATGTATTGTACATCCTCAGCCTTATCCTCTGGCTCATCTCCCTCATCTGGTGTTGGTCCTACATCACTTATAGGGACATCCATGGGAAATATAGGATTTTTTCATGTCACTGACCACCACTCCTTGTGCTCATCTGTGTTTTCAACATCATCAGCGTCGATGACTGGTGGTTGATCATGATCTGAATCATTGAAATCACTCTCAAAAACATAGTTTATAGTGATCCGAATGGCATCACCCGACCTCCAAGAAATCCACACTGATCTCCTAATGAAGGGGCATGCCCTCAGTGGTGTCTGCACCTAACCAAACTATTGCATGACTCGGTCATAATAAAATTGACGTACAACATAGTCATGTCACCCAGCCAAAAATCTATCCATCTGCATCCTCCTTAGTTATCCTGTGAGATCTGGCCACTATAGTGTGAGTAGATAAGGTCTCCATAGGATCTCATCCTCCAGCCAGTCAAATCTCACTCTCCAAAAATCTATATATTTGTACTACCACAAGCGTCATAGAGGATATACTGTGGCTATAGCATATGGGAACCCAATAGGCTTGGTGCATGTAATATGCTTGAGGAACCAAACCTACAGAAGCATGTAGTGCACCATACTATCAATCTCTCAAAACACAAATTGACCAAGATCATAATAAAGATGTGCTAGGATGCAGCATCCCCAAGCATAGACTTTCATGTGCTCTTCCATCCCGTGAATCAAGTGTACCAATCCTCCATCCAAGTGTGTTTCTCATCCATCAGAATTGAGAACAATAGCCATTGTATGCATCATAATCCATCTCACAATGGTGGCTTGCAAATATAGAAGCATGGGAAGCTCAATTTGTACTCATCATGAACTAGTCCACCAAAGCAATACTGCATGTCTACCTTCTTCTCATGGAATGACCGATCCCCTCAGAAATATACCCACTCTCCCCGAATAGGAACTCAGAGAATGTGGTTTACATCCTCTAGGGTGATGGTCATCTCCCTAGTCAGAAAGTGAAACATGCATGTGTTGGCATCCCAACACTCGCATAGGGCCATCAGCATGGCATCATGGTATCTCATAGGCGACATTAGATATTCCCAATAGATGCTTACAACCTACATATGCTCTATCTTTACTGTTGACAGTGTTGGGGCTAAATCTCTAAGAAAGCTAATATGTCTCCCTCCTAGATGTTGTCGCGACCAAGCTAGAACCTATCAAATGAACAACAATATGCTCTAAAAATTTATCTAATATCTTCAATTTTTACATTATTCATCATGCAAGTGTGCTAAATTTCATCTAGTGTGATTTTCTAAAGGCCCTAGACACTTTAGAACTCTTTTGGGACACATTGCAAAGAAACAGGACACTTTGCGAAAAAAGGGGACACTTTGCGAACTCTTTTCCAAGACCCTAAATTAACTTATCCATGCATTAAAAATCATGAAATCATTACAAAATCACTAAGTGAAAATTGCAAAATCAACTCACCTCATGGTACAACTCGTCGCACGCCACCTGCTCTCAAAGCTCATCCAGTCACAAAGGCATGTAATCCTATCTACTTGGCATCTTCTCATCTCACTCGTCACTCTCAAGCTACAAGAAGATAAAATGCAATAGTAAGTAACAAATTACTCTCCTTTACCTCTTTTCACCTATTTTCATTACTTTTACTCTTATGCATTAAATTAGGGTTATTTTCTCTTAAGAGTTAATAACACATCTTTTCTTCGAAACACCATAACGGGAGCTAGGGAACTCTACTTTCATTGTGGTTTGATGTATTCAAATCGTGATTCCACACTCAACATCACCAATTTTATATCATTATGTGGCATGGTACTTGGAAATTCCCTATGGTATGATGTTCTTTATTCGACGTGGCTAGATTGCTATCTTGATTCCACCTCCATAAAGCAAGCAGAATCAAGGGGGGGCATACATCTACCCTAGAATTGGATTCCTACGAGTTAGATAAAAGGATTGTTGGATAATTAACAAAATTTTGTTGCAAGATGTGGTTCCTAATGTTGTGGTTTTGGAGATAACTACACTAGGGGCTTCGTTCTCCCGTCTTTTGAATGACTATCTTTTTATGCAATAAACTGCACTATTTAGAGTCCTTTGGCTTACATATGCATGTAGAGTCATATGGGCGCTAAAGTGGGGGCTAAATGTGGCATAGAAAATCGGACACTCTTGAGAAAAGAGATAATTTCACGCTTAATTTAGACCTACTTTCGGGTATCCCTGCATTATTCATTCTTCAAAACAGCATTAAAAGGCCCCTAAGACCCATTATTTTTTATCTAGAGGCTTGTTTCACTTAAAAAATCACTTAAATCCCAACAAACAACACTCAATTCATTCATATCCCAAAAACCCACCTTCAAAAACCACTAGTGTGACCCATTCGCCACCTTGGGCGAATGAGTCCACTCTGGTGGAGCCATTCACCAAGGGTGGAAAATGAGTCCCTTTTGAGGGAAATTTCAATTTTGAGAGGGAATTCAATTAATTCAACTTAATTTTTTAGTGGATGTCAGCCTCTTAGGTCTAAATAACGAAAAAATTAGGTGTTGATGCCTATAAATACACATTTTAAGCCATTTTTCACATCTCTTAGTCATTTTTACAAAGCAATTTCAAAAGTCAAGTATTAGGAGTCTTCCACAATAAGTTTTATTTGCATTTTCTACAACAAAGTTGAAGCTTTAGGGCAGCAAACTAAGGGTTTTTGCAAGTCTTTGAGCTCACTTCTCATCCAAGATCCAACATTGCAAAGAGTTGATGATGGATGTCTATGGTGAATCATGGAGAAATCTAGGTTGAGGAGATGCAACTAACCATCAAATCACACCTAAAGACTTGTTTTCAAAATGATTCCATTTTATCTTCAAACTTAAGGTTTGCATTACATTTGTATGAAATTTACATCCATTTGATATGTTGTAGGGTTTCTAGGATTGAACTCTTGCATCATTCAAATCACATTTGCACATCTTATTCTAACACAATATAATAAGGTTTTGTCATACTTCAGATTTTCCTAGTCTTCAACACACTTAAGGCTAGGGTTTTATGCAATTTTTTATCCATTCAAGGTTTGATTACCCAATTTGGAGTTTGACCAAGGAAAACCCCCCATTAGACAACAAATTTTAAGCTGTTTTGTAGGTATTTTTCGAGATCTTGATCTGTATTCTTGTCAAGAAGTTTTTTACAGGTGACCAAGTGTAGGTCTAAGATTTGAGTTTGTAGAAAATTGAAAGTGGATTGATTCGCCATGGATGGTAAATGAGTCCCTCATGAGGTGGTTGATAGAGTTAACTACAAATTCCAGTACCCAGTAAGTAGAAACCAATTTCTAGGTAGAAAACCCTGACCTGGGACTAATTTTTCTAGGGTGGTGAATGAGTCCCAGTCAACCTAAAAGTTAGATTTTCTAGATTTTTAGAGTGCTTTCTATTCTTCATCAGTCTTATAGGTGCACACATTCTAAATTAAAGCTTTCTGTCTAGTTTCATTTGCATTTTTTATCATCTTTCTAAGCTTTTTGCATACCTCATTATGTTTTCAAACATTGCATATTTCATTCATTTTGTATTCATAATCAATCAATTTCATAGCTTATTTTCATTTAGATCATTCCATTTAGTCATAATTTCATCATACATTCCTTTGTTTGAGTGAACCACCTCAATTTCAGGGTTCTATCTCTCTCCTTTTAGGTGAAAGATCCTAAGAGTGCAAGAGAGGTCCATAGAACCACAAAATTGATGGTTCACATGCATACATCCATAAAATCAAATATACTTCCATCAATGATCACATTAAAATACCAAAGTGTACATCCATCACTTTTATTACAAAAAGGTACATTGTTTCATGATTACATAATTGCATCATTTCTTCCCAATGAACAATGAGAAGGATACATCAAATGCATACTATGATACAACTAAAATGATTTCAATTCATAGTATCAATATTTCCATAAGAATATGGTGCAAGATTTGGAACACTGTAACATAAGGTACAATTCCATGCTCACAAACATCAACTAGGAACCCAATGGAGTGCATAGCACATTCCACCTAACCATGTGGAACCCTAAGGTCCACCCTTCATGCTAGGAGATGATAATAAGGACCCACTACATAATCATTCATTCAGACATAGGCTAACATGACTCCAACTTACAAGAGTAACAAACAAAACACAAAGAAACAACTGCTTCTATAGGTTCATGAACAACAAGGGGAAAAAAAAAAGGCATACAAGGTTGCTATAGGGAAGAGTGTCATCACATAGCTCGATATGGGTTACCCAATGCGGATCTTCCTAGGTTCTCAACCCCCATTTTGGGTTACCTTGGAAAACTTAACCAATCCCCGGCCCCCATTCTAACTCATACAGGATCAACATACCTTTCAAGAGAATGAGGAAGTTGATCTTGCCATCCCAAGCCTTCCCACGCATCTCAAGCCTAAACGAGCACTTGACCCATGAGCGAAGCTTACCATTATCTTGATTAATGTGAACTACCTAACCCCCTAATTTCATTTTAAGTTATAGCTAGATTAAAGAAACTCTCAATGAGTTACCCTAGCACCACTTTGGGTCTCAGGCCCCATTAAAATCCACTCCCCCTACTAGCAAAAAGAGACCCAACACATCAAATAGGGTAAAGCCATATTGCATGCTAAACAAAACCACAAGCAAAACATATCTAGAGCATGGCATGAGCCATCTCGCTCACAAATTCCAACCATAATCACAAGTAAATAGTGCAAGGCTAAATGCCCCTGATAAACACATCCAAGTATAAAATCAACCACCTTCAAAATGACAAAAGAAATATGTGAAACCAAAACTCAAACCTTTTTCCCTAAGCCTTTGGAAGTCTAATTAACCACTATGCACAATAACTCCCCATCGAAGAAATGACAATATCATGATCAGGAAAAGACTATTTACAAATAACACTCACCATCAACAGTATGGAAACAAGAGAGGAAACATCATCAAGGGAATCATAAATTGCATTTATTAAAACAATTTCATAACTATCCATTTGGCACAAAAATATCCCTCCATAAAACAATAACCAAAAATCAACTCAAAATCAAAATCAACCACAATAATCAAAGTCTTCTCATTTTCACTAAATCAACACCTCATTCTAAATAAACATTACAACCATGAATTCTTCATTCAATAATCAATTAAGTAACCATATCTATGGAAGACATTCACAACCCATGCACTGATACATATCAATTTAGCAATTAAAGAATCTCACAAGAACTTACTAGATGAAATATTTAAGGAGAACTACAATGGTTTCAACTATAATTCTTGTCTTTTCTCAATTGAATTATAAACCTACTTAATTATATTTTAACTATTGAAAGCCTTCACATCGGTATTAATATCATATAGATATTTATATATATAATTTCATCTATCATACTTAACTTCTCATTCAATGACAACCTTCCAATTACAAATAAATCAATCTTTTTAACCACACCTCCATTAGATAACATTTTATTCTTTACTTTATTAACTAGGTATATCTAAAAGAAACTATATTAATGCTTAATATGGATATGTATTTAAACATAAATTCTAGATAAAAGAAACTATCCTCGAATATATTTATATACTACGCAGATAAAACTATTTTCATTTAATTTAATTTTCCAATTCACTAACTTCATTATCAATTGATTGTGAAATAGAAATAATCTCTTTCTAATATCAAACTTTATATGTCAAATATATATACACTCATATACATATTTTATCCATTAAATGTAACAAATATAATTATTGTATTATATAAATATAAATACATACACAACAAGCTGCTTATAATCAATGCCAACATAGATCTATCAATTCCAAACTTTACTATTGTATTTACCCAATTACTATTTTGTTCCATGGGGAAATAGGAATTGCCAAGTACTATCGTGTGTTATCCCATCTATTAACTATGCCAAGCATCTCAATTGGCAAGAGTTCAATTGTAATCCAGGCTTTCACTTCTAGTGATACTGCCTCAAGGTATAGAGAATCATCTCATAAGTAGATACATATGTAAATCTAATTGTCAACAATATCTATTATCAATATCTAGTGTTTATCTAAATGTGACTTTGTTCCTTCTTTATAGGCAATGCATTATATAAGTTATAGGAAACATAGTATCGATGATAATTACAACATAAATGAGATCAAAGGAATCACACTATATTGATGTTTGGTATGCAACAATACTATTTTAGTATAGTTTGACAAAGCCCCATTCTCCTTTAGGCATGAGAAGGAAAATTGGCAAGGTTCGAGCATGCTAAGCTTTTAAACAAAAAGAACCATGAACTAGTTCCACAGTAACCCTCAACTTCACGTTTGTCACCAACTTTATGCCTGATCAAGGTTCACCAAGATTGTTTGGAACAACTTATCATAAGAGGAATTTTTTCTCACTAAAATCCACTACAGTAGGTAGGCCATTTATTCAAATCCCTCTGTACCAAAGGAAATTACACTCACGAGGTGATGAACTACCCTGTGTTCTTTTCCCATTATACTCTCTAGGTGGATGGTTCGAAGATATGATAAAAATGAGCAGAAGGGCTAAACGATTGGAGTTAAGCCACTGCCATGAAATGCATAATCAAGGGTTACTTCTATCACTAAATAGGATCATGATGGATTAGTTGAATCAGGGTTTAGAGTCTTTTTAATCGTCGGCGATGAACACAAGTAAGGACGAGTTCACATGTCTTTTATTGACTTCCTTCCACAGAAGGAAAATAAGTCAGTTTCCATATCAATCTTGATAGTTATAACGACAAGAGTGAAGTCTTGCAAAGGATTCAAGTGTGAGATAAATAATCGGGCAGCAATGTAATGTGGAAGGTGCTAATTTGGTGCATACACACTAAGCTTATAAAGTATTCTAACCTTCTGAACTAGAAGCCATGTATATTTTGGGGAGAGATCGATGGTAGTGACTCTAGGAACAAATTCAATAACAGTGACTATATTTACTATGCATCGAATACCCATCAAACAATAAGCATCGACTTCTTACTTTCGAATGGCAGCCAACTAAGATATATAAAACATACATAACAAAACCATTGCTTCTATGAAACTTATAAATTGTATGAAGGCCCATCGAATCCTATAGTCATAAAAGAGGAATCAAATTCCAACAAACTGTATATAAATTGGTGACCATCATGCATGCATATAAAATTTATAACCAAGTTCATATAATGGGCAAATATCATTTGAAGAACTGATTTACCGATTTCCAATTTAACATAAAGTAGTGAATGATGGATGTTCGACTAAATAACTTGGAAACATTACTAATGAAGTGACTGAAGCATTTGATGCCAAATCTAAACTCAAACAACAAAATCGCCTCCAGCCTTAAAACACTACCCACCAAAACAAGATCACTCCAAGGAAAGAAATAATCTATGTGATAATAGCAAGCTATTGGGAGGAGAAAGCAATCTCTAATCGGTTCTAAAAAGAATCATTTTCAGTGAAATGATATGCAGTGAGGGATATGTGAGGAATACAAATGAATAAGAATATAGATTTCATGAATATAAAGAAATTGAATGCTAGACATAAAACTATACTTCGACTGAGACGCAATATCCAATATAGGGTTGCTAATCAAATGAGACTTACAGGGGAGGTATCGATTGCGCATGTTATTAATACATTAGATACAGCAAAATACAAATTAAACATAAAGCAAATTAAGGAAATTTATTGTGATGCAGCGACAGGGGTAAACTAGGTGCTATCACATGAGATACAATTATTATAGGATATACATGAAATGGTTCAGTCGACACTTCTCAAGCAAATATAGTTTGCAGGTGTAAATCGATACAATATCATGTAATGCTAAGCATGCAAGGAAGCACTCAGAATCTTGAATTTATGAGACATCCTGAAACACCATCAATGAACAAACAATCATTTTCGACATACAGAGAAAGAAGAATTCAAATTACATCAATCGGGAAAAACAAAGCAAGAAACAAAACAAGGCCAACTTGGATTCCAACGCTACCAAAATGAAAGAATGGTGTTGAGATCAATGGTTACATTTGCAACGATCCGCTTCTTCCAGACCATACAATAACGATCCAACTTTCCCCAATTCCATATTTTTCTTTCTGAACCATCATGAAAGAATGCATCTATTCTAAAAAAGAATCTCTTTTCTTTTTTACCAAGTTCTTGTTCGAAAACTAAAAAAATCAAGATGACCACCTCAAAATCTCACCAAAACAATATTTAATATTCAAAGAAAGCTTTTGCTTTTTGAAAGCAAAAAGTGGATAAAAATCCCATAAAAACAACAAGTTTCCATTCAGCAATTAGTTCAGAGTCATGCATGTGCACGAGCTCCATTTTTTTCTATCTTTTAAATTCCTTTAACAACTTGTTCATTATCTTCATCCAATTTAATATTTTATTTTCTTTTTAATATTTTCCCACCTTTTAAATTTATTTAGACTCGATATTAAAAATGAATATTTATATTTAATTATAAATAATACTCTATAACTCAATAATTTAATTTAATAAATTAATTATTCAAGAACAACACACAAATCAATTTGTTTAATTCATCACTAAACAACAACATTATAAAACCAATTTAATTCAAACAACCCAATTCAACCTTAATCAAACATCACAAAAAGGGTTAATCATGGAGGGGCACTACACAAATCTAGGTTGAAGACACATTGAAGAGCAAGATTGGAAGAAGTTGTCAAGTTTGCAAAGTTTTCAAAGCTGTCACCTTGTTTACAAGATCACTAAAAGACACCTACATAGCAGAATTTAGCATTCCAAGTATAGAAATCAAGATTGAAAGAAAGAGAAGAGGTAGAGAGTAGATTCAGATCTTGACCTTCCAAAAAATTTGAGTAGGATTGATACACCACTTCTAGCATATGAGTCCCAGTACAGTGATTTTTCCAAATTTCAGGAGTTCTAGACTTGTCAATGTCATATTTTTGTTTGTTCCCAAAAACCCTAATCTGGGACTAAATTGCCCAACCTAGCGTATGAGTCCCAGTGTGCATTAAATTTAGCATTTTCAACATTCCAAACCTTGTTCTGAGCTGCTACATGTTTCTAGGTGCACCTCTCCGATTTCTCAGTTTACTGGTCTGACTTATATTCATTTCTAGGTCATTTACTTAATTCTTGCACATCATTAAGTTTCATCATTAGGTTTTGCATGTTACTTGTCTTTCCAAGCCCTAGCTTGGTGGTGAACCCCCTTTATACCTTTTATCACACCCTCTAGGACACCTTATTGCAGATCTCTTTCCCTCATTCCATCCTTGGATTGAGATCTCTAAGGTATCCTTGAGTAAAACTTGAGTTAAATAGGAGGCCCTCCTCCCTTATGTTCCATCTCCTAAAAGATGGAGCACCCTATTTCCATTGTTTCAAAAAAAAGTTTAAGAACTCAGGTAGTATGGTTAACAACATAGAGGAACTTGAAGACCTAAAAGATTTAGACTTATCCAAATAATAAAAAATGAGATTTTGAAAGTGATTGAGATATTATGGACCAAAATCAAGGCAATGGGTAGTACACATAGTGAATAGCTTTACTAATGTATTCGGTAGCGTATACAAATTTCCTATCAAATATATCATATTGGATGATTGACATGTACTCCAAGCTCTATGGATTGAATCTGCCCTTTAAATATTTTCCACCTTGATTCAATATCAATATATATATAATGTTCCACCTTAGGCAATTTTATAAATAAGTACTAATTTATATGGTGAAGATATTGGTAAGGTTCTAGAGAAAAGAACTCTCTACAAGGATTCAAATATTAGTGTAAGAATATTACTCTAGATCATTTTTTTATGATCCTCTACTATTCTTGTTCCCATGCATTCCTTTCGATATTTTTCCTAAAGAAGTGATATGGGATAACGTTATAGAGGGAAATAGATACTTGGGTTAATTTACGATGATTAAGTGTAGTAAAATAAGTATTAGTTTTTTTAGTAGTGATTGATGAATTTAATAACTTTTATAGTTTAATATGATTAATAGTGATTAATATATTTTCAATGAAATCAAGGTTGTGGATTTGTTCTTGGATTTTAGATTCATCCTTGCACATAATGAATTTTTTTCTCTATCCCTAACATAGTAGATAATTGTTTTCTATACTCTTGAAGAAAATTTGGGGAATCATGGTATTGAAAAATACTTGAAAGGGATGTCATTATGTAACAAGGTTGCAAGATCTCATATATCAACCCCCCAAAAGTGTACAAAGATTAAAAAAAAGCAATTGTCCTAGAATGGAAATTTGTTACTCTTTATTAGTGAACCAAATCGAAGTGAGACACTAATAGTTGCTTCTCTAATGCTCTAGGATGATTTATTATTGATGTATGTGAAATGAATGTAATCGAGTGTCTATAAGGACTAGCACATAGCATCAATTTTCACAAAATATGTGTTCAAAGATGATTGAAGGTGAGAAAGTGAATGGAGCTAGTCAACCAAATTTGAACTTTAAATATTAAAATGAATGGGAAAGTTTTCATGACCACAAGGTTAACCTATGATCATAAGAATTTCCTAGGGTGGACAAATGGTTTGATCTAGCTAGCTAACAAATAATTGAGGATAACCACATAAGTGAATGTGATAAATTATAGGAAACAAAGAATGTATATGTATGTGTGCATATAAGGATATTGTAGGTGCTAAATATATTGGAATACATATGTATATATAGAGGTAAAAGGTTAGGGTAATGAGCCCAAATTTATAAAAGACTATGCCATAATTTGTTGATTTCTATGTACATGTCAAGTATTTTTATTAAAATAGGAAAAAATTAAATGGGAAATAACATGGGTGGGTATGAAAGTTTTACCATTAAAATTTTCCCCTACTTTGAATTACATGTGAATCCTAAAATGGTTGTGTTTCAAAGTATGTATCACTCACAAACATGCATCTAAAGAAAATATTCAGACATCAAAAGATATAAAGGGTGAATATAATGTAATAGACCATGCAAGGTGTGATAGTATATGTAATTTATATAATCTCAATGGATCATAAAAATAAATAAAAATTAGGAAATGAATAGCTTGATAAGATCCAAACATATAATAATAGAAATAATATACTTCAGAGTATAGATCTCACATAGCATGGGAGATTTTTTTGAGCCAATATGCCCTAATATCCAATATATAAGGAAATAGAGTAAACCCTTGAGGTATGGTAGCACCATATAATACCCCTTATGGATAAATCTACTTCATTCTATTTTTCCAAGAGATCCCAACAATAATATACTACTTTGCATGTATCTTACAATGATATTCACCTCCTTAGATAGACCACCCCTAATAATGCAATCGAGGGGAAATCCTAATGAAGGCCTATAACTCAACTAGATTGGTATAATTAATTAGACAATTTATTTGCATGACCTAATATAACTATCTTAAGGGATGTGTGCCACATGTTGGCATCTCCATCCACCTTTAAAATATATTATAATATCATATCCAACATATAATAATAGAAATAATATACTTCAGAGTATAGATCTCACATAGCATGGGAGATTTTTTTGAGCCAATATGCCCTAATATCCAATATATAAAAAAAATAGAGTAAACCCTTGAGGTATGGTAGCACAATATAATACCCCTTATGGATAAATCAACTTCATTTTATTTCTCCAAGAGATCCCAAAAATAATATACTACTTTGCACATATCTTACAATGATATTCACCTCCTTAGATAGGCATCCCCCTAATAATACAATGGAGGAGAAATCCTAATGAAGGCCTATAACTCAACTAGATTGGTATAATTAATTAGACAATTTATTTGCATGACCCAATATAACTATATTAAGGGATGTGTACCACATGTTGGCATCTCCATCCACCTAAATATATTATAATATCATATCCCTAGGTACATAACATGCCATCCAAGATCCTTGACATGTTTCATCCCCAAAACATGAGAATAAGACAAATTACATGATTATCGCAAGTTATTAAAAATATGATACCATGACCAATCATCTAACCATCTATAGTTGATCCTCATTATATATTTTTCTTGATAGTTCCTTGATCCATAAGTGGTCACACCCATTTGATCATTACATTCCTTATTATAGTAAGTCCTCCTTTTCTTCCATGAGTAACCATTACTTCTATCCTACCACTAAGTGTTGTAATTATTCATTTGATTCCATGTAGGTCCATAATTATTTCCTTATTGATTCCATATATAGTATCATGTATCCATGAGTATTTCCTCCATGATTTTTCCTCTCATAATGATGTGGATTCCTATATATTGCACCATTTGTTATCATTGGAGCCTTCATTGATTCTTCACCATTTTATCCACTTGTATTTTTATTCTTCAATAGAATTTTTAATCTCCTCTTTATTCTCAATTTCTTGCAACTTCTTCCTCTAATTTACTAGTAAAATCTTCATGAGATTCTTGAAATTTCTCTTCCTTGACCTTCCTTTGCATTGTATTATGTGTAATATCATGTAATGTAAATTTTCCTACTATACCAAAGCTTCATGAACTTCTTTTGTACATTGATGTTTATTGTTCCCATAGATTCTAACTAAGGATGACCTAGAACAATATCCAACCCATGATCCATATCCAAAGCATGAAAATTTCAATGCAAAACATAGTTATCCATAGAGAATTTTAAATCTTCAAAA